>OMKZ01009090.1:2018-16409 GCA_900302535.1 Neoniphon sammara | reverse complement strand
TTTCCCGCCACAGGCTTTTTGTTTAATTTACAAACTTATCAGGACGTGGAAATTATCAAATTCTTGTTCCATATGTTTCCAGATACTGCAGACGAGCGCAGGAGCCCTGAAGACAAAATGATAACACATAGCTGACTGGATCCTCTGTATTTTAGAGATACCGAGCGATGAACCTCAGGCTGTCTCTTCTTTTCTGAAATATGTGGCAAACAGATATCGTTTTGGACGCAGATGTTTTTCAGTTGCAGGGCTAGACTTTAAAGATACTGAGCTGAAAGGTGAGGGGAGCAAGTTTGTGTCTGGAGGGTTGCTAGTTTGAATCCCGAGGTCTGCCGAAGGCTAGTTGGCAGTGACAGTGAATGAAAAGACTTTCAAGGTGCCTCTGAGCAAGGCATTTTCAGCCACAGCTCTAACAGTGAAGCAGCTTAGCAGTGGAAGACTTTCAGGTGTGACATGGTATTTATCTGAGCGCAGCTACCTAAGTTAATAAAGATTAAAAAAAAATAAATCACCTGTTTCAGGTACCAGGGATCAAACTATGTCCTTCATGACATCAGTAGTTCAAAGACCTGCTAAAATGCTGCACAGACAGACCTGGTTATTGTCACTGCAAATTGGCTGTTTATCCATCTAAACAAAAACTTGGAAAGCATCTCGAGTGAAAATGCATGGAGGTCTTATGCATTATGCAAGCGAAGTCAGAAAATGTGCCAAGCTGTGCGTTTTCTATACAAACAGGCATTAAGAGAACAAAAGGGCAGTTGCTAAGAGAATCGGGAGGCTTTCTCATTGTTTAGACCACAGAGTGCATTTCATCTGAGATTTAAAAGCCAAGTCAGATGCAGTGCTGAAGGTTAATCCTCCTGTTTACTTTGCTCCCACCGGGGCGATCCAGCAGAAGGTGCGGAGCCGGTAGCTATGCTGCAGAATGACATGACATTATCAACGCACCCATCAGTATCCTTGACTGAGAGTTAATCCGCGCAATATGAGTTATGGTGCCAAGAATCTAGCCAGCAGTTTCCATCGTGGTTTACATAACTTATTCATTATTATCAGCCCTTTTCCCCAAGGACCATTTGAACTTCTCCGCAGAGTTATGAGACAAATGTATCAACATATCTGGCTGCAATACTCATTTAATAATCTACTGTGCGGACCACAAGCACGTCAGGGCGGAGGAGCTATTTTAGCGGGTGGTAGTGACTTGCGGAAGATCAGTTTAAGGCCATGCAGATAAGGAAGATGTGACAAGGAGCAGGAAATCCCCAACAGTCTCACAGCCCGAGGACTGAGCTCCTGGGGGCAAACGAACCAGTGAGACCGCACATCCTCTGATGCACAGAGCACTTCCTCGAGGACAAACACAGATGCCTCCCTGCCACCGCACTGCAGTATGAAATGCAATGTCCTGGTGCACAAAGAGCAACTCTAATCACATGTCCATCTCAGCTCCTATCAGGGGTGGAACGTAATTTCTTATCAAGCGTGAGAACCACGCCTTGGGGCAATTAGATTATTCATTACAGTCACAATGCCTCTAGTATTAGGCCTGATGTTCAAACTGGGCGATACTGTAAAATGTGACGTCTGCATACACAAAGACAGCCTCTAATCACAAAGCAATCTAAGTTCCTGATCACATTCTCGGGGGCAGAATGTAATTTCTCTTATCAGGAATGAGACTCGAGCCACGGGGTGATTAGATTACTCGTTACAGAAATAAATGCCTGCAGCTTTGGGCTGGAAGTTTCAGGCACAATAAATGCAGATTCTGAGGCTGCAATTTGCATTACAAAACACTCTTGTTCATGAGTCACATCCATTTTTGACTTTCTATTCTCGGGCCCTGTGTTTTTGGCCTCCTGCTTTTTGATGTATAACCTTAGGTCAGGTAAATCACAGCCACAAGACTCCCAACCCCTCAAGTTTAATTGTGTATCAGCCAAAGTTGCTAAGGAAGCCTCTCACAAGACATTTAGCTACACATACTGCATATACCACCCTATTCAATACCCACAATACCCTAACCCTAACCCAGTAATAGGACAAAGTTGCTAATTAATCCTCCGACCTGCAGAGTGCCACAGAAGTTCTAGTCTCTCTTGAACAACTGGTGCGGTGTTGACCGCCTGAAGCCGTCCGGAGGGACTCTACCAAAGTGGCACCGCTCTAACGTTCAAAGGAGAACTCAATCTGCAAAAAGGACAAACTTAGAAATACATGCATAATTCAGGGATGGAAGAAAGAGAGAGAATTAGGCTGTCATAGATTCAACATAAAAAGCCTGCTCCACTTTCTCAAGCTTTGAAAAGTCGTTCGGACGTCTTCCAACTCTGGAGGCATCTGCAGAGCCATGTTTGATGAGGACAGAGAGCTTTTTTTTTTTTTTTTTAGTTTTTGTGTTGGTTTGTGGAAGTCTAAAAGTGACTGATTTGATACTGGTTTTGGAGTTTGTAAACTGTTGCAGAGGAACACTGCATGTCTTCATATAACAAAAATCAATTTTGAGAGGATTTTGTTCAAACAAAAAGTTGGTGTTTATCATGGGAGCAGGGAAAGTGTATAATGTAGTAATGGCCTTTCCTCTGGGAATAATAACAACTCAGACTATTTGCATATGTTATGTAACAAAAATTGTCCGATTGCCATTGTCATGCAATGCTAAATGCTGCCTTACTGGCTGAATATGGAAATCGTGTTTTCCTAAGTGAGCAATGTCGATCATTTTCTTCCCACCACTGCAGTAATATCAGTATGTATTTTGCTCCCGTGTAGTTTAAAGTTGGCTTTAGAGGTATGGTGGTTGGATGTAAAAGAGACTGCGGTTGGAAACATGTAAAACTCAATATCAGCGTTATGCTGGGCAGGTGCTGTGTGTTCAATACGTGTTCATTCAATACGAAGGTTGTAGGCTTTAATTAGGCCAATGACCTAATTTCACTAAATTACAGTAAAAAATCTTGTTTCAAAATCAAAATCTCTCTCCCTCATCATGATCTGAGAGCCTCTGCTGTGTATCCAAAAAGCCCTTGTACCAGTATTTTGGGTTGTTAAGTTATTGGAAACAGAAACCAGTAGCACTGAAGAGACTCCCAGCTGGGTATAAATCAGATAGCCTTCTTCTTTTAACTATAACTTTAAAGTTAAAATGACCCACATTTTAATCTTGAGTCAGTGTTTTTATGGCTCAGTTAAGAACAGATTGAGCTGAGCAGATCAAAGGCATAGAAAGCGAGAATCAGCCTTGGTTTATCAGGAAAACAGAAGACAGAAACGTCCTGTAATCTGTTTTGGGCTGAGGAGTAACAAATCTTTATACCTAATCTGCAAATCCCTGACAAAGTGTTGGCACACAGCATCTGTGACTTGACAACATGTACCTGAGTTTTTAATCGTGTTCTAATAAACATGAGCTCTTTTCATGACCGTTTACTACCGACCAAAACAGAGATTTTGGACTTTTTTTTTTTATTTCCTTGGTAACTGAAGTCAGTCTGAGCTATTATCTAACAGCAAGGAAGCAACAGGAAATGGTTAAGAGAAGGAGGAGGAGGAGAGAGGTTACACTGTCTGTAGCACGAGTCACATTTCCTTCAGGTGGCGATGCAAACCCGTCTACTTCCTGTAGAAGAAATGCAGTATAATACTGTAACTGTACGGCGGCTCTGCTTCCACCTTGCCTCAGGTGCGCCCTTATCGTTCTATTTAACTTCTTCAACCACTCCCTCATTAAATACTATGCACTGCCAGCCTCCCTGATGTTTTTTTAATTTCCCCCCTCACTCTCTCTATGTTGTCGTCCATCCTTTGCCCCCTCTGCTCCTATTTTTTTTTTTGGTCTTTCCCTCTTGCCGTTGTCTGTTCTTATCTCGCGGCGCTCTCCTGCACACAGCATCCTGTTTGCACTGGGGCAGGACAAACATTGTCTCTGTGTGACGCCGAAGACATTTCACAGGCTATCACGTTTTGTGCATGGGCCTGATATCTCTATAATTGGGTTCTTCCTGCTGTGGGAGTGGGTGAGAGCGAGTGAGAATGGAAAGAAAAAGAAAAAAAATAGGTAGGGCAGAGCGGGGTCAGACGCAGTTTCCACCAGGACCCCATTAAAAAACGTCCCCGAGAAGCCCCGCTACAACTCTTTCTGTCACAGCGTACTATGTGGAGCAGAAAGATCAACACGGCTATCCATGTCACACAAAAATAGGTTAAATCCATCATAGTTCATCAGGCAGGCCCAAAACAGGGCAAACCAGACTTTTGCTCCTCCACCTCCTGCAGAAAGCAAACCAGGCTATCTATGTCTAAAATATGCCCAAATCAAGACTAAATCTCCCAAGGAGCCCTCTCTTGTAACGGCTCCCCTAGGCATTGACCTTCACCAAGTGCCAGAAAAGTGGACTTCCAAAATAAACAGAGGAGAGGGTGCTGGGTTTCCACAACACAGTGCCCAGGCCCGGACATCAACCAGGCTAAAAGTGGGTGATTCATACCTCAGAAACAACACAAAAGACCTGAGCGGTCAGGAGCAGAGCTTAAATCGGGCCTGATATTTTGATCCCGACATGACCGTGGCTGAGAAATTTTTGTCCGAACCCAAACAAACGCTTGAACAAGCATAAAATATTGAACCTGACCCAAACAAAGCCTGAGAAAAATCTGTCCGAACCTGACCACCAATAAAGCCTCGATAAAGCGAGGCACGGAACGGTATGTTTTGAGACACTGATATCCGATATCTTCCCACCCATAACGGGCCGATACTGATTTTGCTTTTTAAAGCTGTTATCGGCCGATACCGATAGTCTGCCAATATATCAGTCCAACCCTAAATAAAACCTGACATTTATATTGTAAAATTTTATCTTTAGGCTGTTTATTAACTGTAGTCTACATATCAGCTGCTGTCTTCAGATTGAAATGGATGGAAAATCTAAAATTAGCATCGGTCTATATCCCTCCAAAAACTCAGTGCAAAGTTTAAATGCCACTTTAGCAAAGTATTTAATCCATCCATGCCACTTCATTTCAGTTGCACCATGTAAAGCCAGCCTAAAGATCTGGTCTGACCTGACCCATATACTGTTCACACCAGACCAAATAGGAGCAGTCGGGTTCCATCAGGTCTCAGCAGCCATTGCAAGCTCCAGTTCAGGACCTGGGCCAAGATGAGACACTGAACACACCACATTCTTGCTGGTTGACAAACTGCTGAAGTAGCTGAAGTGTGTAAGTGGAGGCTCCAGCTGTATACAATCTGTATGTAGCGGGTGGCGTTGTTTAGATGGCTGAGAAACAATAAAGCTTTTAGTTGTGTCTTCAGCGTTTGAGTGGAAAACAGAGCGCTTCACAGGCCGCTGTGTATCTACAGATGATGGGAATTCCCTCTTGGAAATTAAGAATAAGCCTTGGATTCAGTATTTCAATGAGTTTCAAATACAGTTGGCAGAGTTGGTTTTTCTGTAGGCTGGGACTTGAGTGTCTGTGCCAACGTCCGATGGCCATTTCCCATGACCTGGCCCTGTCACTGAACTCTCCGAATCCCTCTCCTCCTTCAGTCTCACCCGTTCTTTCCTCCTGCATAAAATATTCCCTCAGCAGCTCCTCCCCGGCTATTTTCAGACACTTCCTTCTGCTTCCCTGCACATCAGACCGTTAGCTGCTCAAAAAGCCATGAAGGGAGCCCCAGAACAGGATGAGTGCTGAGATCGGCCATCTGCAGAAGTTACTCGATCGGTTTCTTTGAGCCCAGCCCTGTTTTGGGTGAATCTGCAAATATGATGCAACAGCTTTCCTTTTAAGGGACATCTTCCCTTTTTAACGGAGACAAATTACGTTCACTTATCTTTTTTGTCATCTACAGTTCACTATTTTTGTGACACGCTTCACTAATTTCATAATCCAGTTTCACAACTTTCTAATGAACTGACATGACTGGACAGCCGCAAGTTGAGAAAGTGGCGGTGGGGCTAGCCTAGATATCACAGAGGACATTTCAAGTGTGTCACACTTTTGGCAGTGACGAGCTGACAACTTATTTCAGAGTTAGGCAGCTGTCGAAGCCTGGTGGCCATGTAGGTTATTGGGAGGAAAGAGGGAGAGGAGGAGGTAGAGGAGCACGGCATTTCTCTATACATCCCACTGACGAAGAGAGAAGTGAAGCAGTATCCTGAGCTAAATGCAGATTCATCCTGCCCAGTGATGCAAGAAAGAAAAAAATAACCGTTTTTTCAACCGTAATTTTTTTCTTCCTTGCATGGTGAAATCACAAGATTCATATTGCATGTTTTGTATTGCGCATCGTTTTTTCCGATCTCAATGTACACGCAAGAAGCCGACGGCAAATTTCTACCATAGAGAACAGTAAATTAGGGATGCGCTGATATGTTTTGTTTTTTTAGGCCAACATCAATATCTGATTCTCATCTATAGCAGTCGATACCGATATGCAATTTTGTAAGAACTGTGATATAAATTCAGGTGCAAAACAGGTTAAATTTTTCAATTTTGTTTTTTTAAACAAAAGACCATGTTAGTTTTACTGCATTTCCAACTTTATTAGGTGACACACTTTTAAAGAAAAAGATCATACAAGTGCCAATTTCACAATCAGCCAAATATCGATCATTAATATTGTGTATTATAAAAATAATATTGGACTCATGCTGATATTGCAGATACCAGCCAATACCAATAGTGTGCCGATATACCGGTCCAAATCTACAATTGAGTCAATATTATTTAAACTAACTTGAACAATCACACGTCTGGTCAGTCACTGGGAAATGAGTGCTGTCTAAAAACTGAATGACCCTCAGACACACACTGCAGAGCGGACAGGCCTGTATGGATGTAGACGGGAGCTGTGAGGAGGGCGATCGCTGAAAAACAATGGCTGCTGTGTTCACCAGGAGGAAGGACGACGCATCATTTAATGCACAGCACACCCCCAAAAAATCTGCATACTGAGCTATCTGAGCAGATGCTGTTTTGAGGCGTTGATTCTCTGCAGCGGTGTCCTCTCTGTCTGTGTGTCAGTGTGCAGCGCGCCTTCGCCTCGCGAGAAACATAATCAGTTTTACAGATCTAACCACCCAGGTTCCTATTTACTTCAGTCTGTTCCCATTCATCATCTGATCTATCTAATCCCGTCTCCCGGGCAGCGCTGTCACTTTCCACTGACCTTCCAGCAGAATAAAAGGCATGGAATAAGACAGAGTGAAATGGGGGAAACACACACACACAATCAGACACACACTTGCACACACACACACACACACACACAGGATGGGGAGTGTGCACTGGCCATCATGAGAGAGGCGTAAACAGGAATTGAGAGACAAAGTGCTGTGTAATCTCTCTGTTCCAGATACAAGGCTCATACGAATTGGCAAACATGCACCGCCTAAACACACACACACACACACGTTCACACACACACACACACACATAAAGAATACACACCACCTTCTCTTGTGTCCTGAAACTGAACCATTAGGTTAAGTCAAACACCCTGCAGCAAAAGACACTGAAATGAGCCACAGAGTCACATGTAAATCTTTGTGTGCCTAAACATCACACTCGTTTCCCCCGAGGCGAGATCAGTGTGAGAGTTTGGCTCAAACACACACACACACACACACATACACACACAATAATCTGTTATCAGGGGACAGAGCCATGTGGGGACATCTGTGTTTTCGCTCCCCTCGAGGCTGTTTCACACGCTGACTCTCAGCAGGCTGTCATCCGTCCCATCACAGTCTGATGAAGAGAAGCGGAGCGAGGGCCGTTTCCAACACACATCTGCATTAGAGTCCCTGCTCATCGAAATGGCCACGACTCGAGGTGAAGAGGAAGTACATCTGATCGCTCTGTGATAAGCTGCTCGCATCACAAACTGAGAGGTGTCATTCAGAAATGCGACATATGAAGTTCATGAGACAGTATTTCAAAAACTTAACGGATTTACAGATGACTGGGTATCTCATTTTGAATCAGACCCTTCGACTGTGCGTGGGCTCTCTATCTGAACCAGGGATGCAATGATATGGCTTTTGGAAGCCGATACCAATATCAGATATCATCCCAACAGCTAATAGCAACATGCATTTTTGTAAAAAGTGTAATGCAAATGCAGGTGCAAAGCAGGTTAAGCTTTAAAGATAGGCCTCTCTTAAAAAAAAAGTGTTTTTATAGTTGTATATTTTATAGTTGCACTTCGCAATCAGCCAAATAATATGGTACCGATATATGGTACTGATATTGCTTTTGAAAGCTGATATCAGCCCGTATCAATAGTCTGCCAATATATCAGTCCATTTCTAATTTGAACTGTGCCTTTATCATGTGTGTGAGGTCCTGCTGTGTGTGCGTGTGTGTGTGTGTGTGTGTGTGTCAGTATGTGGTGTGTTCAAGCTGTCTGAAGTAGGCAGTGTACATCAGTAAGCTAATCTTCACTGCTGTTACACATGCATGAGCACAAGTACACACACACACACACACACACACACACACACACAGAGCATCATATGGCAGACCTTACAGGACTTCAACCATCAGTGTTTTGTTTACCTAGGAATAATATAGATTAGCTGTGCTTGTGTGTGTATGTGTGTGTGTGTGTTTTCCCCCAAAGAGGCTATCCATTCATACCCATAATGCCCCCTGTACATTTTTCCCCCATGGCGTGATACAATATTATGCTGCATTCAATTATAAGTCAGAACTCGGGATTTCTGACGTCCTACAGGGAAAAATAATCAGATGGAACGGCCTTATATGTCTGAGTTCCTCGCCACAAAGTCAGGAAAGTTTTCTCCGCCCCCACTTCATGACTTGACGTCATCAAACCATCAGCATTAGAATGCAGCTGAACACTGTGCTGTGTGTACAGGAAAACTGTCCAGTGGTGCGCTCAACTCACAGTCATCTTATAGTAAACCACACTGGTTTGATGCCTTCAAGATAAAGCTGTCTGGATCACTTTAATTCTATTAAGGAGGGGTGAAAGGTTACTCTCATCCCACTATTATTCATCTTCATGCAGACATGATCATGTATATGGGTCCAGAATTATCACTTCTACCCGCTTTCAGATCTTTTTTAAATGAAAAAAAAAACGACATGAAAATCATAGCACCAGGCACACTTGATTTTCACTTTCAGTTTCATGTAGCTGCAGCAGGACAGCCGACAGGTTAGTGACGTTGTCAGATCAAACCAGATTCCTCCATGTGGCCATACCTGACATACCTGAGGTATTTTAGGGCAAAATAACTGCTACTTATTTGGCTTCCGCTGCACTCCAACCACAGGATGAAAACAGAATCAGCCTCTCGGTTGGCAAACTGAAGCATGTTAAATAAAAAGCCGTCCTGTGAATGAAACCGGCCAGTTTACTGACATTCACACCGACGATTTCTCAAGCCTTGACGTTTATCTGCCACATCAGATGACTGCACAGTTCCCATGAATTTACTTATATTTTCCACTGTCACCTCTGCAGCGCAGCGTGAAGACTTCCTGCTGTCGAGCTTCTGGCTGCGAATGGGGAAGTCGAGGAGATGACAGGAGGATAAGGCCAGACCCGGAGCAGGACGCAGGGCCACCCGGTCGTCTCAAGTGTCCCTTAACACACCACTTCGCCTCTGTCAGCAGCCAATCAGATAAGACGATATAAGACACTCGCTCTGCCTCTCGCCGTTCGCCTCCGTCTGGTCTCACATGTGCATGAACGGAAGTTTGAGGAGAAAGCGAGTATGAACGAGAGACTCATCTGAACCTGCCGAGTTATGAATCCAACCAATCCAACACATTTCCATCTGCTACCTTTTTAAGTTGCTATATTTATGCATGAACACCCAGTCATCAAGTCAAATGAGAACTTTAGCTTTTATTCCCCCCTCAGGGTGCTTCTTTTCATCAACGCTCTGCATCCCATTCACTCTGCTACACACCTGGGAGCTGCTTCTGTTGTGATGGATGCAGCTAAGAGAGGCAGCAGCCCCTCACGTTCTTTTTTTTTTTTTTTTTTCAGGTCATTAAAGCCAGAGCTGAGAGAACAAACAAAAGGTCTGCTCCTGAGCCCGAGACGCTGTGACCCTGGACAGGAGGAGAGACGGGCCGGGACTCCCACAGGCAATATCTCTTCTCATTTCTATAACAGCGCCGTGGCCCAGGGCTCCGTTTCCGAGCCCTATATATGAGGAAATGGGATGAATCATGTACATTAAACAAACAGCAGACAGGTCCTTCATTAGACTGATTACATAACTATAGCTACTGCTTTTTTTAGTTACCACAAATAGAACATTACATTTAATTAGACTGATTCTTTCATCCAGAGGAACCTGAGTGCAACATAAGCAGCTTAAATTTGCTAAAATAACACGGTAAGGGGTTCAATGGCCAAGGGCACAGCGCCCAAAAACAGATCAGTGTTTGTAAAATCCATATCCCTGCATCCTTATGGCAGATATGTGTACAGAGAGGTGTTATAAGAGGCTGGAACGAGGCAATAAGTCTTCATTCATTTTACAAGACAGGAACACGAAGCAGACGCCAAACCTCGTAAACCCTTGGACTGTTTTGTTTCTGTCAGTTTTATATCCATTCAAACAGCCTACATACATTATTCTGTTTTTTTCTGCTCGCATAGTAATGCAAAGCAACCTGATTTAAGCCCATGAAATCCAACGCACACCTCAGTCGGGCCCATGCGAGCGGCGCAGCAGGAACATAAAGCTCGTTTTATTTTAATTTTTTTTACTCAAGGAATTTTACCAGGTTTGCATCGTTCATGCGGATAAAGCGACCGCCTATAAAAGCTGAGTAATGAGCATTAGCAGGTGGCTTATTGCACCTCTGTTCCAGCAGGCGTTTATCTTCCCGCTCCACCTCGCCCCTCGCTGGCCAAATTGGATAATAAAAGGCAGCGAGGCGGGCAAGGTAGAGAGGGCACCATCTGCCTGGCTGGTATGTGGACTGGTATCACAGGGCCGGTCTGTCCCACCGAGCCTGACAGGCAGGCAGATACGTGTCTGAAAGAGCGCTGACAGGCTGCAGGCAGAAGGCCAGGGTCGCTCGCCAGACGAGTGTGTGTGGACGTGCAAAGAGTCACGCCCGTTGTTATCTACGATCTGTCCGTCCAGCCCTTACCGCTCAAATCACAGTTTGGTTTTCTTGTTTTCTGTCCTAAAAAATCCACCTGGCAAGCAGAAGTCCGCCGCGAAACAACTTCAGCTTATCTGGTCGATGAAGCTCACTGAAGCATCTGACAGCGAGGCTGCAGAAATGTAGAAGTAAGCATCTCTGCTGAAGGAAAGCTCTGCAAAAATGTGCTGAATGAAGCTATGCGGAAGAATACAGAAACACTCCCAGACTGGAGGAAAGTAAAAAAAAAAAAAAAAGTTTTCCCTGAGGGAGCCATAAAAAGCACAAGGAAGCAGAGTTTAGACAAGTCAAATCACAGCTTAACCCCTGACACACCCCAACCCAATCTGATTTAGTGTCTCTGTTATTTTCTCACCGTCTTTTGACACTTGAAGAAGAGGAAATTTGGGTGAGGCTCAATTTCTCCACTGCCAGGGCCACGGGACCTTTTCCTCCGAAATGAATAAATAACGAAATAAAAGGATGTTTCAGACAAAGATCCACTTGTAGTCGAGGTCTAAATATAGCTGGCAGAGGAGAGGGGGCAGTGGTGGAAAGACAAGGGAGGGTCTGTATTGTTTGAGCCGTCCGCAGTGGAAACTTTACTGTGTTGGTGCTGGAGGTCCAAGTGATAACCCTCAGCAAAGGGCAGCGACCAGGGACGATAAGGCAGCGGGAGCCAACACACACACACACTCACACACACTCACACACTTCTGTACACATGCACACATACAGTACAAGCTGGAAAAGTCGTCCTGGCGAAGCCCCAGTGAGAATTTCCACAACAGGAGAGGGAAACCAGTGAGGAGCGGTCAAACGCCGAGCAAGATCAATGCTGTTTACAGGCCAAGCTAGTGCTGCACGATTATAGGAAAAATCATACCAATTAGGTAACAAATACCAACTGAAAATGATTTTGATTTTCATTATCAATGAATCTGTTTTACAAAAAGCCATCGGCACTCACAACTCAGTATAAAAACTTAATTTACACAGCAGCAGACAAATCGTACGTGTTTCAGCCCTCTGCCTTCCTCAGCATTTGAACGCACCCAGTTCTCTCTGTATTGTCGATGAATTTATCATTTGATTGCTCACTTTGACTGTCAAATGTGAATAATAATGATCAATGTGCCATGCCAGACACCAGCACCCAAAGGGCAGCCTCAAAGTTGCTTAATTAAGTCTGACACGTAGCCAAAAAACCCAAAGGTTTGTTTTTATAATGACATGAAACAGAGAAAAGCAAGAAAATATTTACCTTTATGAAGCTGTACATGGTTAAAATGATTACTCGATTATCAAAATTGTAATTGATTATTTCTCCGTCAACTGATTCATCGGCTAATTGTTTCAGTGCTAATGCTAATGATGTTTTGTTCAATATGGTTATCAGAATTGGTTGTCTCAGTTCTTATTTTATTACATATTTTCACTTTTTTACAGTGCAGTGTTTCTCTCTCTTATCGTGGTCCTTATTTACAAAGTTCATCACCGACCTACAGGTGTGTGTATGATGATAGTTGTTTATGGTAGTGACATATTTTTATTGCTCTTTGCACTTAGCCTACGCCTTCTTGTTTGGGGTTGTGTAATGCAGTGTGACTGTCAATGTCCCTTTTTATCTCAAACTAACGGCGCTGAGTCCAGGACAGACAATAAGCATGTTTGTTATCCTATTGTGTCTTGTGAAAATACAT
Organism: Neoniphon sammara; assembly: GCA_900302535.1. Lineage (NCBI taxonomy): Eukaryota > Metazoa > Chordata > Actinopteri > Holocentriformes > Holocentridae > Neoniphon > Neoniphon sammara. The sequence continues at coordinate 3,552 of OMKZ01009090.1, read as the reverse complement.
TTCACACAATTTTAAATTTTGGGTGGGCCACCCAGTTACATTAAACAACCAGCAGTGTTTGTGAACAATAACTGCGCTCATGAAGCACTGCATCTGTGCTTTGAGTTGCGGTGCCAACACAAACTGAATGGAGAGACCGTTTGAAGTCTGGCCTTGATGATCAGATCAAAGTGTCAGCAGTCAGTTAATTAATGTTCCAATACCATTAAGTTATACTAGATAAAGAGCCTTTAGTGCCTGGAAAAGTTAAATATCTATAACAAGTCATCAATAACTCTCTCCATTTTGACACTGCCAAAGTAAACTGACAATCTATGGGAAACACTGGATTAATGGCTACTTAATTACTTTGTGGCACAGCTACATAATTACATTATTAAGAGTGGAAACATAAAATATCCAATTATCTATGATTAATTTTGCAGCCATAGTCCAGACTGTATTTTTTTTTTCCAGAGACGGACGGTTCGCCACGTCAACGCCAATCAAAGAGAGTAAATTCCCACATGGTGCCACCTTATGCTTTTTTTGGTATCAAGACAGAGAGTCATTTTTTGGAGTCTGGCAAAAAAACCGGCTTGGCTGGATTTTTCTATCTCCGAACACTGATTTAATGTTCAGTATTAAAACAAAAACAAGAGTTCAACGTCGGCTATTAAGTGTTCGGAGAGGAAAATTCTGGGCCTTCATTTTTTTTTTTTTTTTCTGCAGAAGTGAGTCTGAGAGAGTGGGAGGACTAATGATGCAGTAATTAAAGCAGGCGCCAAGCTACAATACCACAGGAGCAACAACCAGCGCTAATATCCATCTACCCCGTCTTCACAGGTGGCCCTCTATTTGCATCTGAGGGAGGAAAAACAACATTGGCATTTTGGACGGAGCACAGAGACTGACCAGCAATCACCACAATACAAATAATCACATGCACACACAAATACACACACACACACACAGCCATACTTTCCACACCATTCTCTCTGAAGCACAACCAATGCAAAGTTGAAACTCTGTGTAGTGGCATGTGAAATAAAACAGCAGCTATCAAACTACTGATGAAGTGCCAGTAGCGAGAGAGTGTAAGTGCACGAGTGTGTGTGTGTGTGTGTGTGTGTGTGTGTGTATTGTGCATTGCTCCATCAGTGTACATCTTTTCTTGCCTTAAATGGGAAGCAGAGGATGTCAAACAGTTGAATACTGACGTCCAGTGGGAGGAGGGGTTTCCATTATGGCTTTGCAAGCTGGTGAGGGAAACCAGACCTGGTAGCGGTAGTGAAGGAACAGACACCTTTGACCAGTGTAACATTATGACATTATGACGCATGCACACACAAACACACACACACACTTTTCAATTCAGCAGAAAATGCTATATGTTGCCCACTGCTGCGTGCAAATTTCCTTCAGGACATTAAATGATGTCACGCCGTGGCACATCGTAACCAAAACATGACCCGATTTTCATGAGAGCAGAGAAAACAACATGCACTAATACCATCCAGGTGCTCGGGCCAGCAGCATGACTCCAGAGCAGGAA
>OMKZ01009077.1:1567-13138 GCA_900302535.1 Neoniphon sammara | reverse complement strand
ACAAAACGCACACACACACACACACACACACACACACACTCACGTGCACACACACACACACACACACACACACACACACACAATTCCCTTATACAGTATTGTCAGCCTACAGACTCACCACATAACTCTTAACAGTTAAACGCAGCTCACATCCTTGCACTTACCCTCTCCCTTGGATTGACCCCAGCCACTCAGACAGCGATATTTTATTCAGTCAGAGCCTTCAGTTCTGTCACCCATCAGACATTTAGTTTGAAGATGACATAATGCCATTCACCAAACAAGAAATTAGAGAGCACTATCGTCTGCCCTCGGTAACAGACAGCGCAGACTAGCATAGTAATCGAGCCGTGCCTTTTGGTGCCCATCAGATCCAGCCATGGAAGTCATGCAGTGATTATGATTTAAAAGCTAGTTGTAGTATAAACCAATGGGAGTGAGCCTACCAGCCCTTCCTCTCCTGTATTTATGTATAGAGTATCTTTCTTTCACATTGCACAGATAAAAATAAACTTCTGGCACTTCTTATTTCCAAAAACTGAATTCAAAATGCTGCTTTTGAAATTCAGTGTTGATATCAAATTACGCTGCTCGGTTCCAAAGCAGTGAAGTAATTGAGGTTGGTGTCAGATTGTGGTCTGGGGGGTTTTTAAGCCTGGCAGATTGAAGGTTGAGTTAAAAAAGTGCCTGCGATATGAGACGCCTCAGTGCAGCCTGAGTGTTGTTAGTGTTGAAGACCAATAGGGGGCACAGAGAGACTGCAGGGGAGACGACGAGCCTGAAGGCAGCACAGAGCCGGGTGTTGAATGCTGAATGCTCTGGACCCTAAACATATCTCCACACCATCTGATCACTGCAGGACTAATCTTCAGTTGGAGGGAAAATAAAATATGTATCTATGAAGGCCCAAGGAAATTTCCCATAACATTGGCAGCCAAGGGCAGTGTTTGATAAAGATGCTCACGAAAGTTGGGGTACAGTAAACAGAAATTTGTTCAGTGCATTAGGGTGTAATGCAAAATATATTTTACATGTACGTACAATAGCAGAAAGCCCCCATTGTATGCCTTACTATACTGCACTGTATTGTATCACTTTTAATTAAATAAATTTGCATGGTCCCCTGTTTGAAATAAATTTGCTTAGAAATATTGCAATTTAGTAAAAATACACTGTATTGTAGCTTGACAGTTACAGAAACAAATGGCAGTGCACCTGCAACAATTACTGAGTTTTTGGCAGACCCCTGTCTATTGAAACAATAATTATGTCACCAGTGAGAAAAAAAAAAAAGAAATAAAAACACTCTCAGTTGCTGTTTATGACTAACATCCTGTCTATGTAGCATTTAGTTTCACATGAAGCTTATTGTTCTAGCTGGTTTCAAATTGTTACAGTATATAGTTGCAGTTGTGGTCTTCCTTTGCAGCCTTGTGCACCGCCTGGTTTGGTGCTGTGCAGATATTGTTCATTCTTCTTGGTACAAGACAGGCTGTAATTGCCTTTTTTCCTATAATTGCACAAGATTAATGCTGTTTCTTCTTGGCTAGTTGCAATGCCCAGCACTCATCTGAAAACAGAATTTCAAACGTGCACTATGTGTGAATACACACGTGCGCTCACAAAATCCAATGTTGCATGGACAGACAGACAGACACACACACATACACAGACACACACACATGCACGCACACAGCAGGGTCCCTCCTGTGAATCAGATAGTTGCAGCGGGTGCTAGCCATCAAGATACATGCATCTGCTATAAAAAAGCTAAAGAAACTCAATTGCAATTTTATTGTCCCGTTTGATAGATTTCCTGCCACCTTTGTAGCACCGAAGCTGTTTGTCACTGTTGCTCTCTCCTCCCACTGCTGCAGGGCTGTACGTGTGTGCGCACGTGTGTGTGTGTGTGTGTGTGTGTGTGTGTGTGTGTGTACATGGCTGTGTGTGCACTTTTGTACAGTTGTGTTTGCATGCGTGTATGTGTGTCTATGCTTGAATTTGAATGTACCTTTGTGTGTGTGTTTATGTGCGTGCGTGTGTGAATTATCAGGAGAGAGTGGCTGAGACACATTTTCTCTTTACACTCCTTTTCTCTTGGGCTGGAGGAAGCCCGTGTCTCTGAGCCCATTGAATATTCATCTCAACTGTGCAAGAACAATCAGACAAACAAGGTCTCATAAATACAACCAGCCCACTGGGAGCCTCTTGATAAGTACATACATGCATTCATAAATATATACATTTGCACACTTCTCCTCTGCATCCTTTGATGCTTACATTCACTTTTTGATTTACTTTGCATTGTTTGCACCATGGTAAATTATAAGCTTGGGATTTGTAGAAAGGCCTGCATGGCCTTTGAATGCCTATTTTCACCCGCTGTGCTTTTTATTTTACATCTTACACTCACAATGTAATTATTCTCCATTAGTGATTTATTGATTGTTCATATCTCATACCTGTTCATTCTACACTATTTCCACTATTTAACATGCTACTTCTGCAAAGCTACTGAAGAAAGTTTACCAGGAAAATATATATATATATTTTTTTTAGTTTTCCTATTTCCTCCCAGAATTTAGTCGACTGGCGTTTCAAATGCAACTGCTGACTTTCTCCCAGAAACTCATTAAAGGGCAGGGTCGGCAACTGAAATTGTCAGACGTTTTAGTTTTTACTTCTCTCCTTGTGCTAGCCTTCCAATGAAGTGAATGGCCATGTGAGGTAGCACAAGGCCAGTGAAGTCTTTGATTACTGTTGAAAGCAACAGTAGATTTTGTCTCTCGGCCATTACTTTTGACCATTTTGTCTGTTTTCTTTTTTGTGAGATCATATCAACCAGAAGGGAAAAAGGATGTGTATGTTAGACTTTTTCACTGGAAGGCAGAGAGGCTCGGCTTGCGCTTTGTGATTAAGATTGACTACAGCTTCACTATGTCTGCCCTGTTTTTTTGCGTGATGACACCTATAGGCACTAGGTGAATTTGACTGAGATTTCTATATGAGAATGAGAGAAAACCAAAGCGAATTGGCTTGCTTTGTTTGCACGTGTGTATCCTTGTATGTCTGTCATTTGTAGGTGAGTATGTCTGCATATGTGTCTCTGAATAGACAGATGTTCCTGCAGGTGGGCATGCTGACACTACAGCCCTCCCACTCACAGCCCACACTGCCACCCAAGGTGCCCCTCATCCACCTCCGCACACAAATGAGTTTGAAAACAAGGAGATATCCCAAAGAGAGCGATTGGTGCGTGAAGGACCCTCTGTCCTTCGGGCTTCACGCTGTCAGCTGACTTCATTATACCTGTCAGACGATCCACCACAAAAATGAATATGAGCAGAAATGAGAGCAACAGATGATGGACAAAAATACTGTAATGTAGCACATTTAAGTTTGAGAGTTTAGCATATTAAAAGAAATGGAGTTTAATTTTGTCTAATGTCAAATATCTTTAGTATTTTTCACTTTTTCACAGTCTAGCCATGCAGCTCAGTGCTTCCTAGGTTATTGAGACATTACACACAAAAGACTCAAGTTGTTGCTCTTAGCCCAGGGTTTCAGATAGATACATTGACAAGTGAACAATAGAAGGGGAAAGTGAGAACACTGAAGAGCCAATGCCAGATAATAGCTGTACATTGTGTCTTGTCCATACAATCCATTCACAAGTGCTACTACGCCACAGTGAGCTGCTTATTTGGTCTGTTATCTTGTAATTCTGAAGTAAAAGCTTAAAATAGAATATACCAAGGGTTGGCTAATGGAAATTCCCTGGAATTGACCGGTCAGCTACAAACCGTCATTTGTTTGATGGTATCCTAAAGAGAAATCGCTCTGGAAGAGAGTGGTTGTAAGGCTCCTTCTACGATTCTGCTAGACAAAACTGGTCAGGGCTAAATGCTGATCACTATGTCAGATGAGTTGGAGAAAAATAATAAGAAAAAAGTTGCAGCATGGAGAATGAAACGGGGAGATTTTGAACAAGTAAAACCGTGCAACCACGACTCCAGTAGCAGATGACATTGATTTTGGAGGAGGAATTGCATTTAGCTAATCGGATTAGAGCCACACTGCCCTCCCCATTTCCCCTTTGTTTTGTGGTTGCTCTCTATCTATTGATCTAAATGGGGACTCCCAGGCTCCTACTGTGGGGGTCTCCCTAGACCAGCGCGCAGCCACCTTGACCCTCACCTCACAGGCTGTGGTGTGGGGCCCCTGCTGACTCCAGCACAGACACAGGGGACAGTGGGACTGCTAAGGTCTATGTAGTTTTGACTAGTTGTAGAAACAAGATTGTTGTTTGATGTATGAGTATTCTGAGGAAAACTGGAGAAGAGAATTGTCAGTGTTTTGCACCTCTATCTTGGGATTATAGAGGTGGAACAACAGGCTTGCCGTGTCACAGTATTGAAATTTCCTTTTGTTTATAGTAGTGTCCCTTCCCGAAGCATTTCAAATCTTGTGTATGATCCGGCTGTGCTGCACCCAGTTAATACCATGTTACCTGTCACATTAGAAAAGCCCACCATGTTTTTGTACATTACCATAACATTTTTCCATACCCCACTGAGGCCAGGCCGAGTCATGGAGTAGAATGAAATTAGATTAGATCAGCGCTGATGTCTTAGCCACCCAAGGCAGTTTCTATATACTGTAGCAAGGCTAACCGCTCTTTTAAAAACCACAGAGACGTATACTACCTCTGTCTAATGGTAACTGGATCTGTTACAGAGTCCCATTTAAGGCCAACATACATCATCTTAATGTACAGACTACATCCTGAATCTATGACGTTATGCGCTGCACTGCACTCCAGCATAATTTCCATAGGAGTGCACTCTGAATGCAGCCTTTTAATTGCTAAAAATGCTAAATGTCAAATTAAGCTCAAACTAATGGGGTAGAAGGTCTCACTGTGATCAGTGTGCGTGTATGAGAGAGAGAGAGACAGAGTGAGAGAGAGAGAGAGACTGTTTGTGCATTTAGAACAGGCTCTGCACTCAGAAAACAGCTATGGATTACCAATCACTGCTTCCCCCTACAGAAGATTAATGAGCACCCATGTAGCAGGCTAATTTAGAACAATAACGCCTAATTAATTACAAATAATCAGCTTCTTTCTCTCCCTTTCCTTGGTCCCCCTCTCATTGACTCACTTTCTTTCTCCTTTGCATACCGTCTTATTTTTTCTTCTCCCTTTTGATCTCTGACTTTCTAATATTCTCTTTGTTTTCTCTCTATTTTTTCATTCTCTTTCATTCTCTCTCTCTCTCTCTCTCTCTCTCTCTCTCATTCCCTCTCTCTTTAAATAGCCTCAGGTGAAAAAGCAGCAAAGTGGGTCTAGTTTCCTTCTCCCCCCTCCAGCCCATCTTTGACTTTCTGTCCTCCAAGCCCAGTGATTAATGCAGGTTCTTAAATTAGGCGTGGGAGGATTTGCCAATGCTGGACACGCACTCTGCACAGCTAGAAGACACACACTAACAGTATCTACTGCTAATCTATGACTGCTTACATGGATGGGCTCTTCCTCAAATGCCACTGCAGACCATTGTCGTTATAGACTAGCAGTCTAGTCTAGCCATATCAGATGGTAAGAAGACTGATAGAGGTTAATAGGCCATGGACAGCTGCACATAATGAAGAGCGAAATGGTGATTTGAAATTTTGTTTCACAAAAAATCATCCCATAGCTAAAACTCAGCATCAAGCAAGCAGCAGCAAGTTCAAATATGTAAAAGTCTCAATGAAACCATGTTTTGAGCACATCTTGTTTCCATATTTTGATGTATTTCCAGATGAAACAGGATGTTAGGGTGGGGCATAACATGGAGAGTGATTATTCAGAAGTGGGTGACAGTGTAAACCAAGAGGATATCTGTTGGGGACAGAGAGGCAGTTTTAATTAAAGTCAGGGGAAAGGGGTTTGTCAAATAATTTGATGGTTAGTATTTGTTTGATCTTTTATGCACACTTATTATGAGAAAATGTGCTCTTTAGTAAAGTAGTGAAATGTGAAAATACAAAAAAAAAAAAAAAATCAGAATGTTGTATTTTTTGGCATTTATTGTTAAATGTGTTTATTACGACATTAACTACTGAGTTAATGAAAATTAACCACTGTAACAAGGTGAAAACTGTTTTATATCATTGTGACTTTAATATTTTCCATCAATAAAGCCTTTTTGGTGTTCCTAAGTACAATCAGTCACATTATATATTTATTTATTTTTCACACAACTTTCCAGAAGCTACTTAACTTAGACCACATTGTTTGAAATGCAGTATAATTGTGGTGTAAGATAGTAGTGTGTCATACATTGGAATATGTCTTGTTTTGTGCTTGCAGGTAACCTTTGAGCAGCACAAAGAGAGCCTTTCCCGCATGTTTCGTCAGTACCGACGGGAATCGGCAGGGTCTGCTAGCACAGTCCGAACAATCTCTGGTGCCAGCCAAACCTCTGAGATCCTGGAATGCACTAACGGACCGCATGGAGAAGAAACTGCCCCGTCCACTGTCATTGAACTCACTGTGGATGGGTTGTCCCAGAAACTGCCTGCTTTAGCTTCCACCATCACATCCAGTTCACCTGAGGCTGCAGGTGAAAGGGGACAAACATCCATCACTGTATCCAACATCCTGGCCAGGGCCGATGAGGAAGACCAGAACTTAGATCAAGAGTCTTCCAAAGATGGAAAAGAGACTGAAACCACTGTGATACAAAAAACTAATAAAGAGGAATTTGGCGGAGAAACCAGCCAGCAGGAACCAATACCTGAGCCTTCCACTGACAAGAATGATGATGATGCACAAACTGCAGCTGGTGCCCCGATTGAAACAGATAGCACAAAAAATCCAGAAATAGATGATGCAAAAGAAACAGAAGAGGAAGAAGACGATAGTAAAATGTTGGCGAGCGATGACGCCCAAACACATTTAACAGATGACAACAAGTCTCATGAGAGTGACATTAACAAAGTTGAATCATTAAACTCCATGACTGAAGACTCTTTGAATGAAGCCGATACTGGATTGCAGGCAGTATCAGAGCCAGAGGTGAAGAATGACCAAACATCCCCTGAAACATCAGGCTGTCTGGACAACAGTGTGGTGGGCGGAACCTCTGTCTACAATGAGGATCTAGTTGACGTATCTTCTGTTAGTGATCAGATCCGCCCTAGTGATGATGATGAGAGCCCAGAGGAATCCTCTTATGTTTCTGCTGTTGCTGGAGAGGAAGTGGAGGAAGGAAAGACAGGGGGAGATGAAAAAGAAGAGGATAAGGACAAAACGGATGACGAGAAAGGACAAGAGTTGAAGACAGTGAAAGAAAGTAAGGATGCGGAGCAGGATGAGCGTGAAGAGCAGGAGGTTAAAATAGAGGAGAAAACTAAAGAGAGTGAGGAAAGTGAAAAGAAAGAGGAGTCTGTTTTGGAGAGTCAGGTGGAGAGTTTGGAAACACCTCCACTTGCAGCACCAGAACAAAATGTGAAAGAAGCACCCAAACATGAACAAGATGAACAGTCTTCCACCATCACTGACACCCCTAGAGCAGAGCAGCTTCCTGCAGATGCCACATCGCCCTCTACAGCCCAGGAGGCCGCAGCAGCATCAGACTCTGCATCCTCCACGTCACCTACCCAGCCGTCAGAGACCACTGGCACCACCACAGAGGAAACCACCACCAAGGGCACAGACAGCAGGACAACAGCCTCTATTTCTGACTCACAGAAGAGTGCCGATTCTGCCACCAAGACCAAAGAGATCAAGATTGCAAGGCTGGACGTGTCCAATGTGGCCTTAGACACAGAGAGACTTGAATTGAAGGAGACCTCTACAGCTGTATGTGACTCTCTATTTACATTTTCTAGTTTCCACAGTTTTGTTTTCACTAAATAGTGTTGCATACTTTAAATGCATTATTGCAACAAGCATTACATCTGGAATCATTCTATATATTTTATGCAAATAATTAAGAAGGTGAAATTGACAGTTTCATTTTCAAACTTTGTTTTATTTCTTTGTAAGTGATTTCCCTTGGCCTTAGCTAACTTCTGTTAATCATGTACATGTATTGACTGTGTGTGTCCATAGGATACCAGCCAAGGCCAGCCGGCAGCAGCAGCAGCACCAGCAGCAGCAGGGGCCCCAGGCCAGTCCAGAGAAAGCAGCACATCGGGGCCTCGCTCCACCATGTTCCGTATCCCAGAGTTCCGCTGGTCCCACATGCACCAGCGCCTCCTCACTGACTTGCTCTTTTCCATTGAAACGGATGTCCAGATGTGGAGGAGGTAGAGTGACAGTGATCCTCTGATGATGACTTTACTAGGGCTGTGACCATCCATAATGTTAAATGAATGAGGATTTACTGAGTTTTTATGTCTTTTATTAGCATGTGTAGGGATTTATCTGTCTAGCCCTCTGCTAACAGAGTAGTGCATGTGTCTTTCTGAAGCACAAAAGTCATCCACCTTTCTTTATCACAAGGAAGAAACTAAGAAAATAGAGAATAAACTTCGCCTAATGTTTTCAGTTAAAAACACTTAGTTTGAGCTATCAACATATGCTGAGGTCTGTAGTGAACCTAGAGTGTCATACACAGCCAAGTAACAGAAGTACTCAGGAGCTACAGTTCTGTCTGGCACGCATCTGGCCCCAGGGTGCTTTTGGTTGAACAGTTTGTGTGTTGCCATAGTGCTGTTGTGAAAGGACACTTCTATTTTACAGATAATACACTTTATTGTTAGGTTTAGATTTTATTAATTTTTTTTCAGACTTTAAAAATATGGCCCAGTTTTATTTATCTATTTATTTATTTATTGGGACTTCAGTGTCCTAAGGGTTTGATTGACCCTGCAGCCATTTTTAATGAGAGAAACTGTTTTGCTTCCCTGCAGCATTTTTGGCAGCTAGACATTTTAGGCAGTGCTTCTACTACTGTAATGCTTCCTCTGCTCATTGCATGACCATTAATCAGGCTTTGTATTTTTCTCACATGCTGCCTCTACAGCATTAAAATATATTAGTGATGTGACATGCTGATATCTGAGCATAATCAGTTGCAGTATGTCAGCTAATTGTTTGTGCCCTCTTTTCTCCTCTGCCCCTCAGTCACTCCACAAAAACAGTTTTGGACTTTGTGAACAGCAGTGAGAACGTCGTGTTTGTCCACAACAGCGTCCACCTCATCTCCCAGGTGGTGGACAATCTCATCATGGCTTGTGGAGGCATCCTGCCTCTGCTGTCTGCTGCCACCTCCTCCTCTGTGAGTGCCCTCATGTGTGTTTGTGTGTGCCTGTGTGTGTAACTGTAGTCTTAGAAAGCTTCGGTCACAGGAGGTTATCCATCCACATTGACCTTTCCCAATCACATTAGACTACAGTTAGATGCTTCCTAATGTGGTTAGCTTGTTTTTTTTTTTTTATCGTCTGACCCGTAACATGATTCTTTCCTTCTGCCAGTGTGCTCTTTAGTTGACTGCCTGTCAAAGACGAGAGGGGCTGATGTTCACTTACACTACAGTTTGTTTATATATGGCCAAGTCTGCACTGTAAACAAATTTATAATTGGATGTGACAGATTCAATTTGAAATGGCCCATGACAGCTTTTTATTGGGATGTACAGAAGGACAGAAGTGTTTTTGTGTCAGTTTTGCTAGATGATGCATATAGAATATAATATAGATTTTGCATGTTATTTCCGATACAGCTGTGCAACAAGGTTCAAAATTTTATTATGACAAAATGTTTTGTATCTGTTGATAACAATAATTATTATGGCGTGCATTGTTGGAAGATGCGAATAGTATGGTTTGCTGCTTAGATGTTAACGTTAATTTCACAGAGCAGTTTGCTTGTTCTTGTAGGTTTACTATTAGTGTTTATTTGAGACTGCAACTGCTTACAAGATGTTATTGTCTAAACTGATTTTGGTCTTGAGTTGTTCATAATATTACTTAGTTTTGTGGATACAGTTTTGACAAACACATTTGACAAACAATGGACTTGTTTCTGTTTTTCATCAGTGGCCACAATTTTCCCACACTGCCAAGTTCAAAGACCTTTATTATCAATGGTGTCCCTCACTTGAGCTAAATTGATTTTATATAAGTAAATGTGTTGCCATTTGGGGGTAAGACTCTCTCGAAAAAGAGATTGCCATCTCAAGAGACTATCCTGGTAGAGGTTAAATAAAATAAAACAGAAATGTTAAAAGGTTTTGGAGTTGTCTTTCTGACCTCATTTCTCCCTCTCTCTGCTACCAGCATGAGCTAGAGAACATCGAGCCGTCCCAGGGCCTGGCAGTGGAGGCCTCGGTCACCTTCCTACAGCGCCTCATCAACCTCGTGGATGTTCTCATCTTCGCCAGCTCCCTCAACTTCACTGAGATCGAAGCTGAGAAAAACATGTCCTCAGGAGGCATCCTCCGACAGTGCCTTCGCCTTGGTAGGCATGCTGTGCTACGTCTGTCATTTTGTCTGTCTGCTCTTCTGGCCTCTTCTCTATCCCCGGGTTTGAGTGCTGATGCCCTTCTGCCCCTCACTCAGTTTCCCCTGTCCATTTTTTTCTCTAAATCCACTCCTTTCCTCTCAATCTCACACTCTCTGTCCCCTGTCTGTGCTGTTTCCGTTGCCTGAGCCGACCAGATTTTTCAGACTTTCAGCTGTCTTTCTACTCATCTCTGCCCCCTCACTTCATTTCCCTCTCTTATCTCCTCCTTTTACCCAGCCCTCTCTCCTCCCTTGTTCATCGATCCTCCTCATATCAGCTGGCAGTAGGCTCTTGTATCAGCCCCAGTCATGGCTCCCCATAGCCTTTTTGACCCCCCCTTTCTGTATTCTCTCATTCTTTCCTGCCCTCTTCCTCTCCGTCTCCCTCTGCTGCTCCCATTCCCCCAGCTCTCACTCCGCTCATATCAGCACTCTCTTATCTTGTTATTATAACCCCACTGCATGGCAACACTCTAAAATGGCTGCTATCATGATATAGTGAGTTCTTCATAATGGCCTTGGCTGCACTGTACTGCAATGTAGCCCCAGGCCTTTTCCTGCCTTCTGTTCCAGGCTATTAAAGTTTCCTCTGACAGCTTCAAGAGCCAAGCCCTGCTCCAGCTGAATAAAAGATATTGAAATACTTACATTATTCATTTTATGTGGTGCACCTTCCCAACAAACACAAATCAATGCAGTGCACACACTCACGCACATATTCACACTGATGTGTGTCATGCAAAACTCTGTACATTGATTTGAATAATTTCTTCATATTTTGCTCCATTTAGGTAATGGTGCGTATCCAGAGATCTGTTTTTGCTTTTAGGCATTACAGGATTTAAACTAAATGCCACCTTGCTAAACAAAGAGTGCTTCTTATCTCAGACATTATCCAACTGCCGTCACTGCTGTTGGGGTTTTGCATGGAGAGTGATGCCTCCATGCTACAAGTCCACTTTTAGCAAGCAGCCGTTATGAAATGAATATTTGATGAGGTATGCTCTCCCCATTGCTGGCACCTAATCTGATTTTGGGAGACTGTAACAAGGTTTTACCCCCCATCCCCCACCCCCC
>OMKZ01009066.1:2240-18114 GCA_900302535.1 Neoniphon sammara | reverse complement strand
CTCTCTCTCTCTCTCTCTGTGTGTGTGTGTGTGTGTGTGTGTGTGTGTGTGTGTGTGTGTGTGTGTGTGTGTGTGTGTGATTATTATTGCTATTCCCTAACCATTTTGAAGATATACATGTTTGCATCTAGAAAGACCACTTCTGGTTGCCTAACCAATCTTCATCTTCAGCCTATACACCTCAGTTAACACATTTTGAGGTTTACAAATGCAAAAGGTTCATGTAGGACATTTTTAGCAGAATTACAACATGACTCAGAAGAATAAATATAACAGAATAAGTAGAATAAATATAACAACTTCAGTACACATTCATATAATGCTGTATTTCAAAACTGAAGACCTCTGTGGACTCTACTTTGCGTCCACTGGCAGTCTCTTCCAACATGTGGTTCCTGGCGGTAGGGGACCTCAGGGCCCACATTTACATTTACTATGGCCCACTGCAGTTTCACAGAAAAATGAGACTCATCATTCATCCATTTGAATGCACTTTATTTATTGCATATATACAGAGGTCAAACTGCATATACAGTGTACCATAAGCAAGGTTTGATTTGATTTGAATTAAGGTTCACTTTTGTTTTCATATACACTTTTCTTTTAAATGTAGTCAATTGCCCACACATTTTTTTGACCAATATCATTATAGCCATTGCTGTCAAAAAGGTTCCCCACCTCTGCTCTTCTGGTTCAATACATGATATATCAGCCAAGGAATCACTTGCAAAATGAAGTTCTAGCTCCAGAAGTGAGTCCATCTGAATTACCTCTCTTACATAAACTTCAAAATAAAATACTGCTCATTTTTTTTATCCCTCAATTAAGTCAGTGCTATCACGGGAAACAGAATGCCCTTAATGTGTGTAACCCAAAGCCTTCTAGGTAAAGTGACATCAAATATCAGACTCAAACATGGTGATGAATGATATCTGTACAAGTTTCTCATCATTTTGCTTGGACACACAGATGCTCAAATCAGTTTATAAGAGGAGAAATACCAGTAGGTGGTAGACATCAACTGGGTTGGATGCATTTTTGTCCACTAAGTTGAATGCCAAAAGTACCAGAGAATGGAGGCAGCACAATCTGGTGAAATAATCTGAATAAATAGAAAAACACATTACAGCCACTGTTATTTTAAGACTTTAATTTTGAAATCTGGGGCTGCTCAGAGATGCATGGCGGTGAATGGTTCAAATCCGGGGACCAGATGAGGAAACCTGGAAGAGAATGAGAAACATTCACTCGTCCATCAACAGCTACCTGCCCTTGAGCAAGTCACTAATCCTGCACTGCTCAATGGCCAGCGGCACTGTGCTGCTGTGTAATTGTGTGCGGATAAAATCACCTTAGAGGAAATGTTTGACTTATGCAACAACAAAGAGTCTCTGCAATTCAGAATGTTGAGGGACATTTAATAAAACAACATGGCAAATAAATAAATACACCCACATAAAAAAGCATGCAAGTCTGAGTTGTGTGTCTTCAGCTCAAATTTATTTTCATTAAACCATAGAAATGAATTTGAACTCCATATTACTGGTAATGTCAAAAATGTGCAACAGCAAATCAGAGCCAATTTATGTTAATTGACTGCATGCACAATACTTGAATCAAACAGAATTATATACAATATGATCAATCTTGTATTTTATGCCGTGGATTGCCTATTATTGTCAGATGCACCCTCACACAGTCATGCTGCACTTTTGGAAGTTTTAGTCCACCAACCCTCTCATCAGTGAGAACGGTGGTAATATTTTGTCTGAAAAGTGTTGACAGACATTGTCTGCAATACTTACCCTTACCCTTAATGTACATGGTTATACTTATCACTTGTACAATACAATACAAGCAGATCTAGGTTATTACAACTAATTACAAGCATAGTCTATACAAAGAGTAGAAAAAAGGATCAAATAAACAACTTTGGAAAAATCAACACATACTTATGAGAGAATTTTTGTTAAGATTGGTGTAATGTACTTTTTTTTTTTTTTTTTGGTAACCTGTAGTTCACTTTTCTGTTAAGGGCCGTTTGGCTGATTGTCTTACATTGGCCTCAGGGCAACTTCAAAAGACTCTCTGAATATATAATTGACATTAATACAGAATCAGTATCTGATATATTGATATTAATATATTGACATATTAACAGTGTTACTGGAGCAAAATCATAGCAGAAGGTAATTTAAGGTAATTAATTGTTCAATTAAATTAGCTGTGAGACACCAGGTAAGAGTGAAAGATCTGTCAGTATGATTTCAGCTATTGGAGCGGCATGATATTTCAACCTGCACTGTACATTTTTCCTGGCAAAATAACTCAGAATTATTTTACAAAAACCCGCACACAGTTTTTAAACAAATGAAAATGTGACCATTAAAATTACTTGTGTCAGGTGTGATGCATTTCAATGGTGAATGAATCAAATAAAAGGTGCAATTGTAACAGCAATAGACACTTCAAGGATTTAATTTTTTTCCCCCTCCCATTGACTGAGCAGCAATTGTCTGTCTGGAGGAATCTTTTGCTGGCTCCTGCACACATGGTTTGAGGAGGGAACAGTCTGCCACATTTTAGCACACAGTTTCATGATGGTTTCACAGAAGAGGCCAGCCAAGCATTTCAAGTGGTGGAGCAGCGAGAGGGCAGCATTGTAGAGGAGAGCAGGTAGTGTAATGATCAGGCAGACAAGATGACATCAAGCGTCCTCAGGGATAGCCAGGCACAGAGAGCTGACATCTTTCCAGAGAAAAAGAACCACTGGAACAAGACGAGACAAAACCAACAAACAGGAGAGTCATTAGCGTTAGGCAGGACTGTTGTTACTGTATAGTGCAGCAGCACGACAACAAAAAGAGGATCTTAAAAAGAAAATCAGTCACTCAGCAGTGAAACATGGGCATTAAAAGAGTTTAAACACTGCAGACTATAACACTGCTTCCACTGTGTGTGTAAATTATTTTTGACTGAATGAGTACTAATTTAGTATGTTTAAGCCTGTTTTGGGTGATATGGAAAATATCAAATATCACAATATCCTTGACGAAATACCTCAATCACAATAGTGCCATAGTATCAATATATCACCAAGCCCTGTGTTTTTGTAAGCATACACAAATTCTCAGTTGTGCATCAGTCATTAAAAATAGACTATTGCACTATCATGACACCCGCAGAAATAAAGCATTTTGTGCAGTCACTCTGACAATAATTTGGAAATAAATCTTTAAATTTTACTTACATTTACCTCAACTCATTGGAGCATTGGAATTATGGGAGTTGTAGGCTGTGTCAAAGTACATTCAGTAATCTAGAAGTACCAAAATATATAATATTTCTACACAAAATTGTGAAATTTCCTACAGTGATCGACGTCAAAGCTTATTTTTGATTTACACTCAGCCTTAACAAATACAAAAACCTTTACTTTGTAGTTTAAACTTCAGTGTTGATAACAGAAAAGTACTCAGCCTATTAGGAATATTTTAATTGTGACGTTATTTAGAAATAAACTATTAAGAGTTAGTAATATTTCTTGAAATTAAATTGAACTTCTGTAGCACTGATAACTACAGAATATAACAGACTACCAGCATAAATAAGCTTTATGATTGATTATATTTTATATACAAGAGTTTTCTAATTGCATACTCTTTTATCTTAAATTGACGTATAACCATAACAGACATGATAGTCTTGACTCGCAAAATCATTATTTTTACATGACTCATAAAGTTATGTATTGTAGGATATTGATAGTTATTTTAAAAAATACTTAAAGCTACACAACTTTTAAACATTATGACCAAACCCAAGCAAAACTGAATCAAACCTAATTGCATCAGCCATTTAAAGCCACAAAGAGATACTGATTACACAAGGCTAAGAATCCTGCCATTTCATATAAGAGCTTATTCAAATTTGGCTCCTTACATGGGAAAGCTGATTGTGCTGAACTACCCTAGTTGTGCACAGCCCAAATACGACAACTGCCCTGGCACCAGATGAAAACAGTTAAAACTCACATGTTTATGTCATTTACACAGACGGCAGTGAACTACATCTAACCTTTATGAGTGATTTGAGACAAATACCATGCATGCTGCATTGAAGGAGAAGGCTTTTCCCTCTCAAGTGTATTGATTATGTGCCTTGTTATGTGCATAGCCGTCTTTATCTGCAGGTGAATGAACATCACAGTGACAGCACACCAATAAGGACAATAAGTTGTCACAGGATCTTGGCAGGGCTTCTTAATATTAGAAATATTGCTATATACACAAACAACACATCCTCGTTTAGCACATGGTTTGGTTTACAGATAACAGGAAAAATATTAACATGAAAGAAAATATGAACATAAAAAGGGTATTAGCATGACTTTAATTCAAACATATGGTGGAAATTAGTGGCACCTCAAATGCCATTTTTCCAGACAAATCCCTCACATAAAATTGTTCCACTTGTTATATCACACTCATCCAAAAACAACACAGAACAGATTGTTATAACACTAAATAACGCTTGGTTTTGTGTTCCCATGTTGTCAAAACTGCTTGCCCATCATCAGAAAATATTCACCTAAAATTCAGCCAGCTGCAAACATCATTTCTCCACGTTTACAAGTCATCGTCTGCCTGTGTTTCGCTCCTCAAGCATTTAATGTGCAGTATTTTGGGACAGTTGTACTGTAGGGAAAACAAGGACACAGAAGCTTATTTAGAGGAAGTAAATCTAAGTTTGCTATCGTCCTTTAGATTAAAAACATGTTTCCTAATTATGGAAGCAACTGCATCTTTGTCATTTGTGTTTTATGTACAGTGTTATTGCTCCTGTCAGGTTGTTGCTTTGTGATTTTTAAAACTTTATAGGGAATCGGGCAATTTTCATCCCTGCTGTAGTTCCTCGGATGGCCACTGAGGGACTGACATGATTTTGCAGGACATTGCTCCAAAATACATGAAAAACTTTAAGTAGGCTGTTATTTAAGCATGCATAAATGTACAACCTCTCCACATATTTGCATTTTTTTATTTTGACCTTTACCAGTCACATTTTATGAAGATAATGCTGGTAAACTCTGGCAGTAACTCGTCATGTAGCAACAAGAGTTACATTTACATCAACATCTAAATTAGTAACAATGTTATATATGTTATTCCTTTTTGAATTTGGCCTGAATAAGCTCAGTTAGTTTTCAGAACAGTAACAGTCCTTGAGTGTAATATTGTAAGAAACTGACCTCCTAACAGAACTTGTAACTAATTTTCTGTTGCCTGATGATCAGGGAAGCACATGTTTGACCAAAAGGTTGTGGGCTCAGTTCTGCAGCGCCTGGCAAAGTCTTTGTGGGCAAACTTGATGCCCTTGAGCAAGGCACTTAAAACTCCCCTACCGTATTTGATTCACTATGCTAAACCCTTTCTTTCTATCAGAATACACTCTATGCCAACTTTCCTGGGTAAATAAGGATTTAAATAAGCAAAGCACGATTTTCCTTGTGGAAATATTCACAGCACTGTGAACTAACTGATAGCAAAGGAACTGCATTATAGTTAAATGTGTCCAAATATAACCCAAACCCTGCATAACAGTGCCTTATTCCCAAGGGTTACATGATTGCGGTTGTGTGTTTTGGTAACGGTGTTGTTTCATTTTTAAAAATCTGTGAAGTAACTCAGTACTCTACACATAAAGTAATGATGCCACAAATCTAATAAAACTAGTAGTGCTCTATATTTACTTGCACTACTTGCAGTAGTGCAAGTAAATATAGATTTCATCTATTGAAAGCTATATTTTTTAAAAACATTTCAGAAATTAAATGGCAAAAATTTTAATCAGTTGAACCAACAAATAACCCCTAATTTATTAAGAAACCATAATCTGTGTGATGGTGCCTAAGCATATGGATCACTGCACTCTGTAAACTGTATTATTGTGGCTAGGTGCATGTTGTAATAGGTATATAAATGAAACTGTATATCAGTATTATAGCATATCTGACATTTTACTTTCACTTATTTGATTTTTGATTTATCTTTCCATTTACCTTTCACACTTCTGTATGTAAAAATTTAATCTGATGAGATTCAACCTTGAAAAGTGAGTTACCTACTGGACCCAGAGCACTGTTTAATTTCAAAGAAAACTTTGAAATGTTGAAATGAACATGTATATGCACCACCCTTTAAAAACAATATTTTACATTATTTTCCAAACTGCGGTATGTGGCATGTGCTTGTATCTGTCAGGATCAATAAATTCAGAAGCTGAAGTAGTTTTTTTGATGTGTCTGTGCTGATCCATGCAAATAATATCAGGCGACCTACCAGATAAAAGCATCACGGAAGCTTAAAGTGGGGACAAACATACAGGTAAAAACACCACATTGATATTCAGCTTCCGTTCACTTTTCCATTTGAGTTGGGGAGCCATTTAAAAGTTTTTGTCCCCACATACAGCATTCAAAGTGGTTGGAAACTTTCGATTAGACTATGTATCTCTCGCCTGTTAACGTGAAAACAAGCAAAATTGAATTCCTGGCATAAAGGGACATCAGGAAACACTTGATACAGATTGCAGCTATTTTCCTGCGTTTCAGGCGTAAGACCATGCTTCATTAATTTTTTTTTTCACCACACATGATAAGAATGAAACATCTGCAACAAGGATGATAATGTCAATCTAAACGGTCTATACAGCAACAAAGCTCCAGAACAATGCACTGATGTAAATGAACTTACAGCTAACAGTACACAGGGAAGTTATCTGTCTCATCACAATAAGAGACAGAAAGGTGATACTGCTGCTTTTTCAACCACCAAACTTTATATAACAACCATAACTAACCAGGAGCTGTATTGCTAAAGTTTCTAAGAGTGGAAGAGCTGATCCAGAATCAGTAGGATCTCATACATCTGATGGATTTGTTCAGAAGTTTAAAGGTAAACTGCTGTTAGGAGACACTTTCTAAAGCGTGATCAGAAATGGGGCCTCCTATGCTCAAATGTCACACAATCAGAAACATATCAAACAAACCTGACTGGAGAGACGCTTTCCCTGGTTTAATACCACTTTGTGTCAGATCGAGGTCAGTGCTTGTGCGAGAATGAATGCTTGATTGAGTTTGTCAAAAAACATGAATTATACGACGACCGCTGAGTCAGAATTATTACTGTCCATGACTGTCAATAAACAAGAAGGAATGAACTCAAACAAGGAGGAATGAGCTGTGCCTTAAAGAGATTTGTGCATTTTTTAAAAATATTATTCAGCCCAGGTTTTCTTGCAGGTTTTCTATGCAGGCACTTTGGTTAAACAAGGAACCAAGATAAGCAGGCAGCAGATTAACGTGTTTGTTACCTGCTTCAAAAAGTTTGTGCTAGCATTTAAGATGGCTAACCTTATTTACAATGCAGAATATGATGTGGGAAAGTGTGTGATGAACTGCAATATGTCCAAGACTCTCTTCCTTGTAGTATTTAAAGAATGAATTACCATGAAGTTATAAGAACGTAACATTTTAAAGCCATTTTAAGATACTCAAAAATTATATTTAAAAAGAGAAATTGCCCAGGCTATCATTTATGTTATTGTGAGTTATTTATTAAGCAGCTAGTCATTTTAAAATTTAAGAAAACTTTCACACACCGGGCTGTAAAGCAAAAGGTCAAAAGCATGTAAATTATTTTGCACTTAAGAAAGTGCAAAATAATTTTCTGCCACAATTAAACCAAAATATGGCTACAATTCTCCACATCACATTATTTTATCTAAAAAAATATTTTGTATACAGTAAGTTCTGATTTTTATACGATACTAACAAAGTGAAAAAAGTAGGAATAAAAAATTTGGATTCCTAAAAATAAGGGCATAATTGAACAATCATGCTTTTTTTGGGGGTTGTTTTTGTTTGTTTGTTTGTTTGTTTATCTCATGGACTAAAGCTTGATACCATGGGCTCCATTAAGGACTAAGGAGTAAAATTTCTCCATAACTGCTCGTTCTTCTCCAATGTATTGATTCACCCTATCAAGCCCTTCTTCATATAGTTCTTCTGACTTTTCCTTATTATATAAGTAAAAGTATAAGAATCTATGCAATTCTGAGATACTGAGCATAACAGATTTAACATCCTATCTTGCAAAAGTTATTATTTACCTTCCATCATCAGCCCAAAAGGTTCTTTTAAAAAACATAAAGAAATAAAACCACACAAGCATAAAGTAACATTCAAAGAGTATAACCCTATTAAAGTATTAACATAAATAAATGGAAAAAGTCAGCTAGAATCTTATAATTTCCCATGCCCATGGAGGCCAGAAACTTGATTACCAGAGGTGTACCAAGATTTTAATCTTTGTAAAAAAAAAAAAAAAATACAAATAAAATAAAATAAAATAAAAAAATGTACAATTAAAACAAAATATGCGATGCAAAATCAAGAGGACAGTGAACTTTTCAGGACATCCCCTTAAAACAAGTTCAACTTATAAGGACAATTGACTGCAAAAGCCAATTAGACAAAGTAAAAGATTGGCAGAGACATTTTGCCATATGAACAACTCGGTGACAAAGCTAGAGTGAACCGTGGTTGAGTCACAGCCACACTCTCTGAAAGCTTTGTTTACCTGCCCTTACTGCTGCCACAATTAATGCTGCTGAGAAGTGGACTAACCAGGTACCCTTGGAACCAAACACCCAGTCCAAGTAGACTATTTGCTTTGTTCTGTCATGCATTTTGTCTGCATTGATCTGCTGTACTGTGTGTGTGTCTCTCTGTGTGTGTGTGTGTGTGTGTGTGTTCAATTGTTATAAAAAAGTTGTTATAAAAGATAACAACCATGTTAAAATATTGTGGCTCAAAACAATATCGAGCAACACTTGTTGTTCGAGGGAATCCAAAATACTCATATTCCAGGAAGTTAAATCAGTTTCATACCCAGAAATCTGGAATATGGTGGAGTTTTTAGATCAAACCTTAAAAAAGTACAAAGAATTTGTGTGTTTTACTTGAATACCTTTAATTTTGAAGACATCACAATGAGTGACTGCACTGTAAAAGCTCAGGGCAATTTAGTTAAATTAACGTTCAATCATCATCTCAATGTATATAGATCTAGTTGTGTCTGCCAATTGCAGCTTACAATTGCAAGTTATCAGCCTCATAACTAATAATAATGGGCTGAGAACTCGTTGGTTGAAAGGACGTCTTACCAATTATTCACTAAAACTGATCATATTGTTAGCTTAGCGTACTTCCCAGCATGCACTGCATTTGAGCTGACTCTCCAGATGCCTGTCCTTTCTCTAGTCTGAACACTGTTACAGCATGGAGACTTGTTATGTATGCATTGTAGGTGAATCAGAGGTCAGCTTCTAATTAAAAATGAAAATGATGATGTCCATGATGAAAATTAGTATTTAGGTCAATCCCTATGCATGGTTCTCTAAATAAAATTCTGTTAAGACACTTCAAGTACTATCCATCCCGTGTTTGGATTACTGCAGAGGCAACTGGTTGCTCTTGCAACAGACCAGAACAGACCTGAACAACTGACATCAAAAACCTTTTCATTAGTGAGAGAGTAAATACACTGCGATGCGGATCAATTAGTGGATTGAACTAATAAACACTTGACTGCTGAGTGAGTTTTACACCATTAGAACAACTGTGAAACTTTGACCAAACTATTCAGCACTGTTTCAGTGACTTCAATGTTTATAAGGCTGCAAGAAAACTTCTGTTTTTTAGTTGAAGTGCCTAAACGTGTTTTACAGTATGCCTCTTTTTCCATCCTTAAGTGTGCAGTTTTGTATAGTAAGTTGTCATTGAATAATGTCACCAATAGTTTTCTTATGCTATACACGCAGCCCTGTCCTTCTCTTTTATGTTGCAGGCCTTTATGGGTGAATCAAAGCGACTTGAAAGCTCAAAGTGCATTGAATGTTGCAGGTCAGATGAAGGCTAGCCAATCAGAAATTAACCAGCGTGACTTCAGTCGCTCAAAGTGATTAAAAAAGGCAGTGTGTTATACACTCAAAGCATGAAAAAAAACAACACTTAATCTAAAGGCTGCTTTTACTCACATAAAACATCACCAAAGACGCTTGGACCAATCTCACAGCCACCCTTCATGCATTCAGTGCAACTCCAAATGCATTTTGACATTTTCACTCCACCAAGTAAATCAAGTAAATACAATGCAACATTTGGATGTAAGAATAGCAGAAACATGGTCAGTTATAGGGAGCCTCTTTTTCCCCCAACTGTCAGATTATGGTCTGCGTCCCATAATGGCCTATATTCTGTTTTTTGCTTCCTATTAGCATCATTTCGTCCATCAAGCGACATTAATTGTGAATGAATGAAAACTCCTGCAGAAGAATAAGGTCTTCAAGAGGCCTGTCACATACTTTCTCCACTTGGGAGGACCTTTAACCTACTTAGCTGAGGAACTGCACTGTTTCAAGTAGTGCAGCTGAAAGATATGCACCTGCCCGCTTTTTACTCTCAAACTGCTCGGCATTTTAAGAGGAGAAAAAGTATTTGATCTAAATGGGAGTACACTGACTGCAGGTGTGGAATTTCCTCCACAAATTTCCATACCAATCTACCCAATGGGCCGACCACAATACAGATGTGGTTTGAATTTTGAGTTTTGAGGAAAGAATACATGCATTTTTGTGTTGTTGCGGGCCTTGGTGGTTTCAATGTCAGCATTCAATGTTCAAAATTAGGTCTTGCCTCAGCCACGAGGTACTGAATACTATATTTTGTGCGTAGGCCTAATACCGCACACCATTGAATACTTTTGAGGAAAAGGGCATACACTATTCTTTTTTACCTCCCATTCTGCCAATAAAAGAGACATTGCTTTCATGATAGAATCGACGCGAATGAATTTATGTTCCCTGTCATCAAAGCCTTTTTTCTGCTGCCAGACTTGGAGTACACAGGCCCATTCTCCACAAAACACCAGCTATGTAAAATCGATGCGTATTCATTTGGTCTGCGCCTTTTCTTAAAATGCATCTTCAGTATGGAGTTAGAGCTTATACTTCTAATTCTTAACAGTATCGGCGCTTTAATTCATCACACGACGCTTAAAGAAAGCCCTCGAGTGCGTAATCACAGGTTTTCTTCTGCCAGGTCTACAAATCCTAGTGTGCGCCTATATAGAAACCTATCTGTAACTTTAGAAAAAATACACAAACCCCAGAAAAAGCCTGTATTATTTTTTTATTGGGAGGTTATGGGCCGAATTGGAGCACTAATAATACCCTAGAAATCTCATTTAAGCACCGAGAGGGACGGGGAATTTAGTCGGACTCTACCCGCGCTCACATGGAAATAGCTGGTGCGCAATTTACGCAGAACACAACCAGGAAAGATTACACCATATACTGACAATATATAGACGTCGTGATGTTGTTTGGTAACAGCGCAACGGCAAAATGGCCATCTTAACAAGTCATTTAAAGCAAATGACATTCTGCTCGAGAGGTGAGAGACTAATACTTGTTTAAGGCGTAAATCGAAGTGTTACACTTGTTTCTTTCGATCAAAGGACAGCATCTTGATACTAGTGAAGCGATCCAGGTTATTCTCAAAGACATTGATTTTAAAAAAAAATCCTCCAAATAAATGAAGCTGCATTGAGACACAGTGGCAAGATGTCACCATTTTGGTAGAATTTTCCATTTGCTATAAGAAAGCTAAGATTTTAAGACTGCGTAATATAACTACATGACATTTTTTACAGGGCACTTTGTGGTCGGCCGGTGTATCAGTGAGGTGGCAGGTCAGGACCTTGGCCCTTCAGCCGTCTCTTCAAAACTCTTTCAGGGTATTGAACCAGCAACGCCGCGCTGGACAAAAGCACTTCAGTAACCAGGCGCTTTGGTCCATCTGCTGTGCTGATGTGGGCTCTGCTGTGGTGTGTGCGTGTGTGTGTGTGTGTAGTGATGGTGTGGGGGGAATGCTGTGGTGACATGGGAAAAAAGTTGCCTCTTTATGATAGTAACTACAGAAATGACTCGTTGGTTACGTTTTAGTTATAAATAATGAAATTGGTTTGATGAAAGTTTCCACAGACATGTAAACATTGAAAAATTGATCATAATATCACATAGAAAGTCCCTGCCGTTTGTTTGAAAATATGCAGACAGACGATTCTGTGAGTCTGCGTAGAAGTGGCATCTATAGGCTAATGTGCACAATTCACCAGAGCAAGATCATTGTTAAAAATCCCTGATAGCAAGGGAAACAATACAGTAAACTTATAGCCCAAATATGGCACTTATGCCTCTGAGATATGATAGTATTTTTGCAGGTTACCTCAACTAAGCAAACAAAATGGAGATAGTCTGTCGAAATATTTTAAATCCCTTTGGAATTAACGAGAACATAATTAGGCTATAGGCTATAATAAAACCACAGCTTATAATTTATTTCTCCATGATCCATTCTCTCTGATCCATTCTTCTCCTTTTCAGTGCATATAGAAAGGAATAAAACATGAATCTTATGGGCCTTATGATTTTGCAAAGCTAATTTAAAAGTAAAAGCGAAATACTCGCATTGCCAATCCAAGAGCCAAGCAACGTACAAACTATAAGAGCTGAGAATAAATCGATCACAGTTAACCGCCTCTGTGCTTTAATTTGAAAAAGCGTATAAAACATAACATATTTTCTTCTTTTTAAAAAAAAATTTAAGCCACTGTATTTCCACCTTTATAACAGTTCCCACCTTGCGCCAGGCAGATGTTCGTTCAATAAAAACATTGTAGGTTATTTATACATGCCAAATATGCTTACTGTATCCTGTAAACACACCGCGACGAGTTCAATCGAACAGCTATGATCACAATAAAATCTCTGTAATATGAATACTTTTGTGTATAATTTCGTCAGAATAAAGCTATATGACAAACCTTGGCTGGGCCCTCTTCATACACTAGGTCCTTGGCGGGTCCATTTCTCCTGATCCTGCTGCCTTTGCCTCATCCTGTTTACTGGATGTAAAAGTTAACTTAAATGAACAAGGATATTAATCTGGACTATTGCTCTCATAGGCGTTGCAGCCAACCGGCTCCAGATTTTTATGGGATCCTAATGTGGAGGGTCTGTGGACCAGGGTCCTGCTCTCTGACTCAGTAATCCACAAGGTTGAGAGGTTTGCCTCATTTACATAATGTTAGAGGTCTGGGGCCGAGGCCTACCTTTCTTTTCTCCCTGAAAAGACACCACACTACCGCTGCCAAAAGTGCGGAAAAGGCTCACAGGAAGTCCGGCCAAATACAGCACATTTTGCAGGTAGGAATTATTATCTCACTTTATGCAGTGGATGTTTATTTTGATAGGATGAAGACTATCTGTGAGAGCGTTTGGTTCTGACTTGTGGACACTAATATTAAACTGTTTTTAGATAGATTCAGTGATTTGACTTTTTAAATGTGGAGTTTCTGGTAACTTTAGCTGACTTTGAAACATTCTGAGGCATGTCGAGCTTTGTTTGTCTCCACAATAATATCCAACCACTTCACATTAAATCCGGCGCGGAGTTTAGGCATTTGTAGTCTAATTGAAGGATGAAAAAAAGGGGCTTCTGAAATATGCATAAGAAGAATGATTTATTACTTACAATCAGGCTAACAACTTAAACGGAGATTGGTGTTCTTGATATGTTGCTGTAATTGATGGCTGACCATGTCACATCTTCATTTGCTCAATTAGGGTAGGCAGCTACTTGCTGCCATGCCATGCTAAATTACATTAGTGGCTTCGTGCAGACGCGTTTCCTTCCTCCAACAAAGGAACAACAACATTTTTTAAAATATGGTAATACATTTTATGTCTGGAAAAAATGCAATTACCTCCATATCAGCAAATCCGCTCGATGTTTATGTGCGGCATGTTTTGAACTGTTTGTATTGGTTAAAAAATAAATCACCGCAACTCATCATCATCATCATCATTATCATCATCATCATCATCATCATCATCATCATCATCATCACCATGGTCTATATAACCAACAACTGACGCAACAAGCTGTCCATGCCGTATGTATTTATTGCCCTGATTAGAACAGCACAATACAGACTGTGGGCTATAATTTAATGTGACAATGTAACAGTGTGGCACTCATATTGCAAATAGGCCTATTATGTTGCAGAACCATAAAAGATTCATATTACAATGGTAAGATATTAGCCTTTATTACCGCTGTAGTTTACTTTTTTTTTCTTCTAACCCTCCTGTTGTGTCTCTGCCCCTCTGATTCTCCCCCTGGCGCCAGGCAGTTTACACAGAGATTAAAATGTCAGGTCAAGACCGGAAAGTGTCATTACTGCATGTTGACTGGACTTGAGGATTTGGGACTTGCAATATTGTCTCCAATTTGCATTAAGTTTAATGAAGTATTCATGAAGTTGGCCTCTTTATTTATTTGTGAAGTCCAGTCTTTCTTTCTTTTTTCTTTTTTCTTTCTTTCTTTCTTTTCTTTTTTTCTTTTTTTTTTTTTTTTACCATAAAATATTTCTATGTGTTGGGAGAATTTGTGTCAGGAAAATATGGTTGACAGATGTAGGCTCATCTAGATTTTCTATTCTTCAGCCATCAAATTATTTCCACATTGCACGCCGCGCCTTGCTAACCATTATTAATATGTGATATAGTCTACTCACAGGTTAGGATCTCTATCCCAGTTCCCTCTCAGTATTTTGTCACTGTGAGCTTATTTGGACTTGTCCCACTCTGGTGGGGCAAAATGATGCTTAAGAAGCATAAATGAGTTGGTCATACAACTTCATTGTGCCTCTTTGATGATACTCGGTGGCCCTTATGTCTGTTCAAAGTGCTCTCAAAGTTTCTAGAAAGAGCGGAATTCCCTACTGACGCAAAATAGTCATATGTGGTCAGATCAGCTGATGTGCTGAACATAGTGGGCTAGCAGTTGGATTCTCACCTGTAAATAGTTGTTAGACAGGGCAGATTCACAAATATCAGGCTTCATTTTGTTAATGTAAACAACCTAATATAAAGCAAAGTGCGTTTTCATCAATTATTTCCCTAAAAATGTCAATGACTATTGTTTGCTGGTTTAGGAGGTTTGCTCCGCCCCCTGTGTTTGTCGTAAACCTGGCTCCTGGCTCCAATAAACCCGGGCTAAGAGCGCCCTGGGCTCGCCTCCTTCTCCAAGGCGATCAATAGGATCTCAGGCGCACTACAAGCACTCTCTTACGTAGACATCCACCAAGGAAAGAGCCGATACAACAACACCGGTTGATCTGCTCAAACACAAAAAACCTACCTGCTTTCTGAACCATGTCGTTGAGCCCAAAGCATACAACGCCTTTCTCAGTGACAGATATTTTGAGTCCAATCGAGGAGACCTACAAGAAGTTTAGTGGCATGGACGGCGCAGGGAACCTAACCTCTCCACTGGGAGCCTACCGACAGCCTCAGGTGTCTCAGACCGGCATGCAACAGCACTCCATGGGCCACAACGCCACCGTGGCCACTACCTACCACATGCCACACTCTGTCTCCCAGTTCTCCCACAGCGCAATGGGGGGATACTGCAATGGGAGCATTGGCAACATGGGAGACCTCCCGTCGTACCAGGAAAGCATGCGGAACAGTGCAGCAGCAACAGGGTGGTACAGCGCCAACCCTGATCCAAGATACTCCACAAGTAAGTTATTTGGTCGATTTATAAACACTTTTAGATTGTTTTCATTTGCCAAAAAATAATAATAAATAAATAAATAAATAATTAAATAAATAAATTGTTTTGATTTTAGGAATGAAACGGAAAAGCGCACCGAATTGTATCTAAATTACTTTTTAAAAA
>OMKZ01009065.1:7583-27827 GCA_900302535.1 Neoniphon sammara | reverse complement strand
GAACAATACACTAAAGTGACATGGCTACTTGACTGATATGGTTCATTTATTTTGCCTACAAATGAGATGCCTGGTATCCCAGGCAGTCAGGGTGATGACATCATAAATCAGGATGCACAGGAAGAGTTATTTTGCAGTTATGCTGGTAATAAGGGGAGCACTGGAAGCTATGACTGACTGATCAAACTGAGCACAAGGAATCCCCAATAAGGGAGAGAGTTTATTAGGGGAGTAGTGAAATGCTTTTAGATATAGTTTCTTTTTAGTGCTTGGTATTTGTTTTTTGCCTGTGTTTCTGTCAATAATTAATCTGCAGACATGAGCAAATATGTATTTACTGAGAAGTGTAAACTTGTTTGTGCAGCATCCAAAGGGAAAATTCTAACTGCTTGGTATTCAGTAAAGAGTTCTTGCAGCTTCCACGTGCTCGCCTTGAAATATACTGATATGGACACCTGTCTCATTCTGTCTGTCTAGCTGCCTCTTTGTCTGCCATCTGAGCTCCACATGTGACTTCACTGTGATGGTTTCGTCTTTCTCTCTTCATTCTTTGCTCATTCCTCTGTCTTCACACCTTTCCTTGACTTCAATCTACCCATTCTGGGATAATCCAATGTTATGTGCCCATCCCTCTCGGCTTCCCCACGTGCCATCCCAGGTGTGATGCCAGTATCACCAAGCTGAGTGCTGACGTGAGCTCTGGGGAGAAGCAGGTGATCAGACTGCAGCAGGAGGTGACAGAGCTCAGGTCAAATCTAGACATACGACTGAAAGAGCTAGAACTCAAGGTGAGAGACGGTGTTTGATTACCAACCAAGCGCTTGGTAATGACAGCATTCACAGCATGCTCACCCCCTATCCAGTAGGGCCCGGGATTCATTTAAAGACTCAAGTCTTAGGGGAAGGGATAAAGTGCTCTTCTTTGTTAATTCCTTAGGTATCAAAAGGGGATTACATTAATTTAAATGCTTCCGTGAAGGAAGCAGTAATCTGGCCTTATTTGAAACACACAGGGGATGAATTTTGCTGTTTACACTTTTAGTTTATAGCTGTCTGTTTGGAAGGTGATTTGAAGCTTACTGTTGTTGGGTGAGATCCTGTGAGCTCACACCTCACAATCTCAACCAATAACACAGTCTCAGAGAGGAAAAACTGAGATGTGAAATTCCACTTCACATGAAGACATCAAGGTCTTTCCAGTAGCAGCCTTTGCAGCCCCTCTGTGTCTTATCTTTTGTTTTAATTGTTTTGCTCTTCAGAATCAATATTTGAGAGAATGCTAAAACCTTGTATTAGAACATGTGTCACCTAAGTGTGTTCACCACTAAATCTAAAGCCTCCAGCGCACACGAGCACACACACATACACCAATCCAGTCAGCTCTCGGTTCTGTTGGTAGCACAGGGTGGTAAATCATTGTGATTGCAGCACATTAGCTTTGGAGCAGTGGTCAAGCATTGCCATAAAGATAATGAAAATGCAGAGAAAGTGGGTCACTGCTGTTAGCTCGAGCTCTGACTGACCGACTGAGTGGTGCAGCGGTTCAATCAGATCAACTCAGCAGAAACTGCTGAGGGTAAAGGTCAGACCAAGCTGACACTGCATGGGTAGGTATACACTTCAATATAACAAAATCAACACAGGTTTGTCTGTGTGTTCCTTTTTCCAGCTTCATCAGGTCATGAATAAACTAGAGGCTTCAATGACAGAGCATTCCCAGGGCCAAAGGAGCTCCATGTCTGACCTGCATAGCCAAGTGAAACTACTAGAGGCTAGGTGAGCCCTTGTTAACAAAATCTGTGGTCATAACCTTTAATGTAATGTATCAGGCCATCGCAGTAAGTACAAGCCTCCTACCTATTTTTCATTTCAAAATTTCATACTTCTTCCAGATTTTATTTCTCGAATGGATTAGAATATTTAAGAGGTTTTCAATGTGGTGTATGCTGACATTTACTTGGAAATATGACTATTCACTTGGTCATACTGCTCTGCAGTTTACCCACAAGTAAATACCACCGTATCTTACTATGGATCCAACGCTACATTCAGTGTACAGTCACGTTTGTACTGGGACTCAACGAGAGCAATATTTCATGGTTTTCCAGATTTCTGTATTCAATCTCCAAATTTCTCAAGACCGGGTACTAATCAAATTCATTATCCAAACATCTGCATACTTTCCAAGCCCACACAAACCTTGCAAATAAAGTTCTGAGAATCAATAATTTACTTAAATTCAATTCATTTACCCAGTAGTCCTATTTCCACAGGTACACTAAATTACCAGAGTCAGGACCAGTTCAAAATGTTGATGCCATGGGCAGAAAAACAAGCTCTTAGTTTATTTGATTTTATAGCCCTGCTGATAAATAATCTCTGTTGACAGCAATATGCATAAGGAAATGCACAGTTTTGCCTCAGGGAAAATGGAGAGAATTGAATGATGATGAATAAGCTCTGTTTACCATTGTTGTGGCTCTGTAATGGAAATCAGGCTACTGATCACATCTAGAATAGTTGCCTTTCTTCTTTAAATCTGCTACCTTTAAAATTACATGATGATTGTGATGAAAATGATTGTGATAAAAATATTACATTTAATATAAAACTTTGTAATATAAAATAATATAATATAATGACCCCAGTTTCCTATTATCAGAGATAATGGAGCCTAAGACCAGTGCCCTCCAGTGGTTCACTGTGTAGAGGGCCCTGGGCCCCTGTAGAGGTGATGATACCATGTATCATCACCATGGCGGCGGGGGTTCGATTCCAACCTGTGCCCTTTACTGCATATCATCCCCTCTCTTGTCTGTCTTTCCTGACATTGTTGAATAAACCAGAAATGCCAAAAAAAAAAAAAAAAAAAGCCACACGAAAGACTGCAGGTGTTAACACCATCCTAAAAACAGTATTCCAGTATTCTTCATGAATTTCTTATATAAGATCCCTGACCTTTCTTTTCAGAGAGGTCAAAAGTGTTGGACAAGCTTCATCTCAGTTTATGGGCATTTGATTTCTTCTAGGCACCCATACTGTAATAGCCTGTAAGGGAACACTTAGTCTGCCAAGGTGAAGCCAGAGAATAAACCAGTAGAGGCCTCTGTTATTGAAATGAGGATGTAGCCCTCTTCGTCAGGTGCCTGATTCCTGAGTTATGCTCCAAAACTGAATTCAGGCAGCAGTAGGGATTCACGTGGAAGACTGGGGTATCTTAAGTGATGATATAGGTTTTGCTGTTTCTTGATTCACCTGTGTGTCTTTACACTGAAGATTTTTTATTCTTTTTTTTGTTGTTGTTGTTGTTGTTGTTTTCTTCATCGACAATCGTGACTTCTTTGTCGATCACCTGAAACAGTGCAGATTCCTGTTCACCTCTGACCAAGCTATAGGATTTCCTTTGCATATAACCAGATCAGGGGGTGCCTCCACTCTTGAGGCAATATTGGGGAAGCAGGCAGTTCACTGGAGGCTTGCACAGATTGAATTATATCACTTTGGTTGGAGTGAGTCAGGTAATTGCAGTCCATAGTGTTATGTGGGACCTTATCAGACATGTCCACGTTGTCTGAAGCCATAACTGAGTCGACATCCATCAAATCTATGCCACTTGCATCAGTGGAAGCCAGATCATATTCAGTTGGCTCGTTGGGAGGTCGATAGATGCAGAATCATTCTCTGCTTTGACTTACTACTAATACTGTCACTGCAGCTATAAGTAGCAGTAGTAGTAATTTAACTACTAATAGAACAGTAATTAATTAATCAGTAGTCACTGAGCAAGGACATCAAATAGACCTGCTCTATATCAATATTGCTGCTCTAGCATAAAGACAAGTCTGGGATTATGCTTTGCAGTTGTGAAGGTTATTTAGCGGTTTCCTGCTCTCCATCTGTCTGACTCTGAGCAGAGACACAGTCTGAGGGGCTGGGCTATTCTTAGACTGTTTGGTCAAATGTTTGTTCTGAGTGTAACCCAAATTGTGAATGACTGGTGCACTATAATGGCTTCATGGATGCTGAGTTAGGAATGATGATTCTCTGATGAGAAACTTATTTTCTTCAAAAACTCTTCTGTGATGATAATTGTCCTGGGATCCACAATGTGAGTACATGGAAGTAGGAACTAACGAGGAGCTGTATTACTATATGCCGTAATGTATATTAATTTTGGAAAATTATCAGTCTGATGTTCGCTGTACAATAGTTGATAATTACAGATAATTACATCCACTAAAATGTTACTATTCTGCAATAAAAATGTTCAGAATTGCTAATAAATAACTTCACAAGTACTTGGTGAATTTTAATTCCAAGCCAGTGATCATTAGATCACAGCAGCTGTCACATTTTTCAAATGGTGAATATGTTACTCTGAAATGAAACTTTTCATACATCATTCAAATGAACCCTAATCTATGTGAACCTCATTTATTCTGCAGTATACAAATGTACATTAGATATCAGAAAGGGTTAGAAAATGCTGATTAATGCTTTGATTCTGCCAGCATTAAGAGCCAGAACAAACAGCATAGTAGCAGACCTATAGTGTTACAATCATGTGCAGCAAGATCACAAGTGTGTGTGTGTGTGTGTGTGTGTGTGTGTGTGCGCACATAGATCACACACACACACACACACACACACTGATCATCTCGCGGGAATGAAAGGACAGAAGGTCAAGCGAATTGAATTGGGCTTTAGAAAACAGATAATTCAGGAGAGGATTCCTGATGAGTCACTGTGTACCATGTGCTACTACAATGCAGCTCAAACAATATTTCACTCAGAGTGTCCAAGGTGGCTGTTTCCATCTGAGAAATTTTAAGGTGAGATGACCAAGAGGATTTATGTGAGCTACATACAGCAATACAGACAGCAATCTAGTCCTCCACTGGAGCAAGACACCAGGCACAAGGCATAAACAGCATAAATACCTTATTTACAATCATTTAAAATCTGAATTATATTGAACAAATTCATAACAAACTAATACTCATATGAAATACATTATTCCTGCTTTGCTAAATATGGTATCCAGGATAATTCCAAAGTGTGTGTGTGTGCGTTTATTGATATATTTGGCCATGAATGTGCATATGTAAGTGCTTGTTTGAGTAAGTGTGCCTCCATGTACATATAACAGCAGCACCTCACTGCAGAGTGGCCGTGCTGTGCCTGCTTGGAGAGGCTGGCGTCAAGTCAGACCAAAAAAAGCAGTATGTGTCACAGGCTATTGCTGAAAGGGTCACACTTGTAATTACCACGGAAAAGCAATTCTGAATACTGAGTCCCAAGCAGCTACTCCTTTTACAAGACAAAAGCTCATTTCAGGGGTGAAATATTGAGGGAAACTAAAAGCACCTTCATGAACTCTCTGCACTACTTTTTCACTCACCCTCATTAAAGTTTGATGTGTTCCAACCACAGCAGCACATAAAACATTATAAGTGCAATAGTTGTACAGAACCTGTAATTCAGCTTGTGACTACATATACAGGTGATGCATGGAGTATGGTCAACTCACATAGGTTCAACAAACACTTTATGGCTATGAACTGCACTCTGTTCAGATAATAGACTACAATGTGTTTAACATTGCAAAAATGCCCTCAACCCCAGGGCATGTGGGAACAAAGTTGGGTTACTGGAGGATTGTAATGGGTCTTGACATTTTGCTGAGAGAATAACTGGTGGTTTTGCATGTAGCTACCGGCGATGCCATGCTGCCTGAGCATTCACAAATCTCTACGATGTAAAACAGGCTTATGTTTGAATATTGTCAAGTTAGCTTATACAATGTCATGGTGACAAAATGTTTGCAGAGAAAAATAATGAAAAATTCAAACCCTTGAAAACAAGCCTGAAACTAGCTTTTCTTTTCCCTTTATCTTGCAGGACCTCTGGTGGACTGAAAAGGGCCAAGGAGGAGGCAGATATGCTGAGGAGGTGGACAGACCAGCAGCTGCACAGCTCTGCTCAGACACATACAGAGGGCCGCCAGGAGCTCCGCTCACAACTGCAGGACAAAGTGGTACTGTAGCTTGCTTTCCTTATCTCAACACCTATGCTGTCTTCAGGTTTTCTTCATGCCTCGACAATCAGTTAGTCAACTGAGACATCTTATTGTGGGTGGCGATTAAAAGTGCTGTGGTCAGTCACACCTTTTGTAGCTGTGACTCAGGAGAAAAATGTGTTCAAATTTGAAAAAATCAAATCAAACAGAACAGATACTGAGAAAGGTGAAGCAGGCTGTGAGGAAAGATTTTTGACTGGGTGAGTGATTAAAGGTGCCACATGTAGCACTGCGAAACATCAATAAGTCCCTCAAGGATTTTGTGATTTTGCGATGCCGATAATTAATGCAAGTTCAATTACCCTGACTTTTCTGCAAAAAATGGCCAAATCAACAGACTGCTTGTATGTTTTTAACAGAATGCTTGTAATCTGGACCAATGTCGCAGCTGGTGATGTCACTGCAGAGGAGAGACAGGCTGTGTGTGTGTATGTTTGTGTGTGTGTGTGTGTGTGTGTGTGCGTGCGCACACACGTGCGTGCATGCATGCGTGCATGTGAGTGAGTGAATGTTTATGGCTGAATTACACCTATATTACCTCTTGCCATTGTGTAGCGTAGCTAAACAGAAAACAAGTGCAGGTTTGTGTGGGGAGAGTTGAAGGTGAATCAGAATGCGCTTGGTGTAGATTTGAAGAGAGGCGGGGACTAATTGCATATTCCTAGATCCGCACATACTACATGAAGGCAAAGGTGTAGAGTTACATCTAAGCCGTTTAAAGGCATGAAGGGATTTTTTTATGGAAAAAAGTTCTTATTATATAATTTTGTTGAACAGAGATGAGTTTTTAAGGGTTTAATCAGTGCCAGGAATGGGTCTTTAAAGTAGCTCTGACAATTTAATATAATTTATCTAAACAAACAAGACCGCGGTGAAGACAAATGGCCTCTTTCACGCAAGCAGCACAGATATTCATGGAAGTGTTTCTCAAACCTGAAACCACACTTCCCATTAACCCTGTCACTCCTTTTGCAATATACTAATGTCTCAAAATTAATGTGGTAATGATTTATTGATGTTATGATATTAGCCTATATGTAGCACAGCTAAGTGATGTGGAATGTACAGGACTGCCTTGACTCAAATCAAGACTTGAGTGATAAATAAATTCCCACATATTTCTCTGCCAAGTAATCATAAATTTATTCATAGCATAACATTTTTGTTTGAATCTTCATCAGACTGTTAGTGCGATGACTATTTGGCCAGAACAATGTGTGGAAGTTTATTTATCTTTATTTGTCACTTGAAGCCATTAAAATCAAAGCATGGTGCAGTGTCTTTGAGATCTGTGTGGGTGTGTGTTTGGCTGACTGTTGCAAACACTCTTGTGCATATATGTATCCTATCTATCTGCCTGTATTTAGATAGAGGCAGAGTCTAGGTTATCTGAGCGGCTGAGTGCTCTGGAGGCCCGGGTGGAGCGCTTTGAAGTCCAGCAGAACCAGGCCGACCACAGCCTGGCACAGCAGCTGAAACACTCTGAGACCAAACTCTGCAGCAGAATGAGCTCACTGGAGGGAAGCCTTCAGCAGGAGCTGCAGCTGCTCAAACAGGGTTACCACAAAGGTGGGTGATCGCTGTCAGCTGCTCTTTGTCACTGATGAGTAAATATGTGCATACTATAAGTACAGTGACATATGACATGCATGTATGTTGAAGAAAAATGCTGAAAAAATGAGTTACACAAGGTGGAGAGAGAAAGAGGTGGAGAGAGAGAGAGAGAGAGAGAGAGAGAGAGGAACTACAAAGGAATTTACATGCCCACTATAGTGAATTTGTTAAAAAGAGCTTTCAGCTAAGCTGATCCAGTAATTTGGAAGCAGCTTTAAGATAAAGTCAAGCTCAGATCAAAGTTCCATCCATTCCTAACTGTAAGCTTGTAGTTGCAAGGCTGTTTTACTGGTTTGAGTAGATATTAGAAACACAGTGACTGCAAATTAGTAAGGTTAAAATAAATAAATAAATAAATTAAAAAAATAAACTAAACCCAGTGTGACATGTCTGATGGTAAAGTAGATTAATCACAAAAAACACCAACAACAGATGATAGTTGCATCTGGAGGTCTGCTTACCAAAGGTTTACCCACTTGGCCAAGAGGCAAAATGAGGCAGCGTTCTCTCTTTAGAAATTCTTGCTCCTATAAACACAAGCCAACACCTCCTCTGTGCTTAATCTTGAGCCAAAGGAATAGAGCAGATTTTGACTTTATTATGAATGCTTGACTAAGCACTGCATTACTTGGGGCAAGGTTGCACTCTGTTTAACGGTTAGTCCTAAATAAATGGGTCATCTACGGGCCAGACAAATCAAATACACAAATGCACAGCACTTCAAAAGTATATTTATGGACATGGTCAGCAGAACCAAGCAAAGCACTTTTTGTGACAGACTGAAAACAACAAATTAACTAATGTGAGTGCTGAGTTCAAATGCAGGCTTTTCAAAGAAAGCTTTTGAGGGGCGGTGTGAGCTAGCTATCTCAGAGTTAATAAGTCATAGAACAGGCCACAGGAATACAGCAGCTCCGCTCTGGATCAAGCTTCCAGAGAGATCCATCCCCATCTCGCTGTTGTGCCAATTTATTGCTCATTTCCCCAGAGCCCTGGCACTAGATCTCAAGCTTTCCCCCTCTTTCTGTCTGCCTCGCTCTCTCTCAAAATGCAGCTCTTATGAAAGTATCGACAAATAGAAAAGAAGAAAAGGCTCGCTCAGTAAATAAGGTGGGGAGTAAACTGGTCTATGAATCAAATCTCTGTTTCCAATCTTGGTGCAACGGAGTGATCCATCCATCCATACTTCACTCAGAGTAGAAAGAATAGATGGAAGAAGACGATATGAGATGGGAAGTAAACATTGCATAATTGATGAGGGTCGTAATTTTAGACACAAGACAGGCAGAAAGAGGAGAGAGAGTCAGAGATAGACAGGGAGAGTGAGATTAAATGACCATTGTACAAAGAAGTTTATCCTTCCCTCTCACAGCTCACAGCCACTAACTACTGACAATGAAAATGTAAGCAAAGGGATAAACATTCCCATTTTGACCCTTAGGCCAGCACCACATATGTAAACTGAGGTTTATATCTGTTATGCCTAACACCAAAGCCTAATGATAGTAGGTACATGAAGTATGGTGATGATGAACAATTAGGACCACAAATGATTCTAGGTCTTACTAACATGATTTGCAAGGACATTATGGGATAAAGAGCAACACTGACAGATAGAACAACCACATATAGAGTGACTGAGCACTGTAAATTTACACAGAGAGGCCAAGCACCAGCAGATCACTGAAAAAGTACAGCACACACAGACGAATCGTGTCAAAACATCACTTTCAGTCAACCTGGTAGCAGAGTATATCCACCCAGCAAAAATGATTATACATACACAAATGGCCAGTGAAACTGGCCTAGAATAACAACCAGCCCAGCAAGAAAGTACAGTAAATGACTTCCCTTACCTTTAGACAGTAAATTAAAGCTTCCTGTTTTTCTGTTCAGCAATTCTGGTGCTGCCTGTTCTTGTCCATCACTTTGCTCCACAGCCATCACTGGACCAATGTGGCATTGCTGCATTATGGGGTGTGAGTGGAAAGAGTTGAGGTCATTATCACCATCAAATTATGAGAAATGAAAAAAAAAAACATTATTCAAAGTGAGGATTTTTCTCCAATTGTCTTTCAAATATTTTTCACGATTATTTCTGAATTTTCAATGCTTTTATTCCACAAATAGAGAGTGTGATTGCACCACCTACAAAAGTACCTGTGATTAGCTCTGTTATGCTCACTCAAGTATTATATTTTACTCATTCACATTTTTGTGGTTTACTGGTTTTATAGCTACCAGAAGTGGCCCTACTTCCTACTCTTCAATTTCTGTCACATTCATTATCTTATTGTTCACCTCAGTTACCGTTTGTCTCTCTTTCCTCTGTACACCCACCCTCTTTTTGGACAGGGTTCAAGTCTGTCCATGATGCCATTGAGTCCCTGAGGCAGATTGGTGAAATCAAATCCCGCCTGGACAAAGAAAAGCTTCAGAAAGACATCAGACACATCCGCAGCAAGGTGGTGGAGCTCAGGGACCTGTAACATTACCAAGAGAAGAGATCCATTTCACTCTTAAACCCATTTGTTATGCAGCATGAGTATTAGCCACACTCTGTTAAAAACTAACCACGAGACCTTTAGTTATTAAATGGAAAATTCACACACAAATGTTATTCTGTGATATTCTTGATTATTTCTCTATAGGTACCAGGTTACCAGTAAATGTGTGTTGTGTATCACATGGCTAAAAAAAGGTTATAATCAGCTAAGCATAAAAAGGTTATAATCAGCTAAACATATTCTATTTTCATCACTTTTGAAAAGCGAATAAAAATATCGTTTCATATGGTAGAACAGAATTCTGTTTTTATGAAGTGTTAGATAGCTCTTCTTGAACTGTCCATTCACACTTTTCAATTTCGTTCATGACTACTAAAGTCTGACGTCATGTAAGACTATGAAAAACTCCACTTATAAAGGTACATTTGTTCCTTATGTAACATAATTGTTCACAGAAACATTACTTGTAGTGGGACAGATTGTTAGGCTACACAACAGAGTAATTTTGATCATCAAAGAAATCCAACTGCCAACTTTGACTCATGTGGCTAATTTTGTAAACTCAAAAACAAGCAAGAAATTCAATAGCCTATTTTTATTTCACCACATTACCATTATTACTCTAAAATGAAGGGATACAGCAATGATTTTCCTTCACAAGTTCACTATGAACATTCCATCCTATTAAAACCAAAGCACATGTTCAGTAAATGTTCGATTTTTAATCAATGACAGGTCACTAATATTTAAAGATTCTTTTGCAAAACAATATACTTCTTGAACGGTAGCTAACTAAAGTCGCTAGTATTCGGCAAAAACAAACACCAGAGTGTGTGAGCAATGATTTCCACATGGCGCCTTAATACTACAATAAACTACTTCGCGGGCACAAGGGTGCGTTAATAGGATATTGCCTTTTAATGGCTGGGCCAATCAGAACTACGCAACGGAACTCTTCAAAAGATAGTTCCGGTGCAAGCTTTAGGTGGATATTTAGCTGTCCGTGCTTCTGCTTACTAATTACTACACTCGTTTTTAAGGTGAAAGCAAAATGCCGAAACCCGGGATCGAACCAGGGACCTTTAGATCTTCAGTCTAACGCTCTCCCAACTGAGCTATTTCGGCTTGAAGACTGGCGACCCTACAGCTAGTGACAACCTGAGAGGGAGCACAAAGTGGTAACTGTGAAATAATTGAACATTACCTTAGTGCTAGTTTCAAACTTGCCAGCTGTTGGCGTCCTTGAAATTCACCAATAACACAGCTTGAAGTATCCAAGTATGTCAAATGTAGATTGCAGATTCCATCGATTCCCAGCATCAAGGCCAAGCTGTCGCCAAGATCACATATATGGCAAAATTCAGAAGACCCAAGGAAAGGGCTTATACATCAATTGTTTTTCTTGCTGTTTCTGTAATAAAAAATATAAATGGGCTACTTGTTAAACTGGAAAAATAACCAGCGTTATTCAGAAATATTTTGACATACACTGTTAATGTTAAATATTTAATCTTCAAACCTGCAGAACAGATTGTAAATGTATAACTTCTTTTGGATTTAGCTACAACACTAACATTAACCTAGCTAACGTCTCTAAGTTAACTTTAACTTAGCTAGCATACATAAGACGTTTTGATAAAGTTAATGTTGCAAGTTAACTGTTAGCTCAAACTTTGCCAATGGAGATAAGTGACAGTTAAAAAATAAAAATAACGTCCGTAATATCCAATTAAATTCATTTTGCCCATGTGAAATGTAATATATGACACACTGTTAGGTTACCTTACCCAGATGAAATGCTTGCCGCAAAGGCAAGAAGTTTCTGGCTAACGTTAGCTAACGTTAGCGTTTGCCACCGATCTCTCCTGCTAG
This sequence comes from Neoniphon sammara, assembly GCA_900302535.1. Classification (NCBI taxonomy): domain Eukaryota; kingdom Metazoa; phylum Chordata; class Actinopteri; order Holocentriformes; family Holocentridae; genus Neoniphon; species Neoniphon sammara. Next base: position 15,755 of record OMKZ01009065.1, on the reverse strand, counting down.
CTAACGGTCTCATTCCTCTTTTTTTCAGTGGGAAAAGGGTGAAATTCCTTCTCTCCATTTCCGGTTACACAACAAAATAACATAAAGTAGGCGCTGGCATGACGGCTATCCGACCAACAAAATGCTGAAAACACAGTATTTGGTCCGCGAAAATTGGGAGTGAGCCGAATTATGGTATGTGCTACGAAGATAGCACCATCTACTGACCAGTAAAGGTAACTACCACAAATGTAAGCGAAGGCAAGTGAGTGGGCCATACGCGGGTATGCTAATATATTTAACTTAAGAGCCAACACTCCTCAAGTAATGTTAGCGGAAAACTGATTTTTTTTTTCTTCTTCTGAGAAAAAGTGCACCGTGGCTTCGATTATGTTTTCACTGTGGTCATCCGCATAGCTCAATTGGTCAACTTTTACTAGAACCAATACATTTTACAAAAAGTTACACTGGCCAGTACGGGGATCGAACCCGCGACCTTGGCGTTATTAGCACCACGCTCTAACCAACTGAGCTAACCGGCCTGTGTAAGACATAGGGGCAGATATTTATGAATATAACGGTGATAACTTCATAAAGTAGAGAATTCAATGGAATAATTCAAGAAAAATGCAGCCAAACTTACAGAGTTACCAAGCTGCCTTCCAGCCGACTTTGGGGGCTAGAAACCCAGATAAGCAATTTTAGACCCCTCTTTGCGCCAGCTTGGAGTTTGCATGGGGGCATGTGCTCTAATGTTAACCTGAAGATAAATTACTTTCGATTATGGTTAATCTACTGGCTGAACAGAAAGTGAAAGCTGTGAGGAGACAGAGCGAAGAACAATAGTTACCGAAGGTAAGATTTGTTTCCATAAATTATCTGGTTTCTTGATCAAGTTAGAACACAGTTTTAACATTCAAGTACAGGCTACAACTCAGTTCATTATGTAGGAATCCTCTAAAAATATCCTTCACTTTTTAGGGTGAAATATGTGTAGGCCAGGGTGCGTCCTAATCAGTTCGAAACATATTCTTTCGAAACTTACTCGTTTTTGAAAATAAAACTGCTTTCTGTCATTGATCGCCAGCTAGGTCTAGTGTAAGCATCAGGGATAACAGACTTAATGACCACAAATAAGTAATTTGCTGCGGTCGTCCAAGCTACCCGAAAAGTCATTTCCCTATTTCAGTAAGTACTGGCTACATTTCATTAGTTTCTCATGTACATGCTTTTATAACCAGTGTCATCTGTCATTCGTCGTTAAAAAAGTATACTCTACACTAGTCTACCTCCTCAACTGGAAAATCTACTGAGTTGATGAATGTTAGGAATATAAAGCAACCTTCCCCAGTATGTTCATGAAAGACCAGACTCTATCCTATTATTATAGGGCACAGACTAAAGGTGATTAGTAAGACTGAGTACCTCCATTTTCATACAGTGTAAATTATCCTCTAACCTTTGGAGTGCGCGACGTATGTTCCTTCAAAGTACCCTGTGAGTAATCTGGAAATTTGATTTAAATACAAATTAACTTAAAAAAAAAAAAATTAACATAAAGCAGTCTAACTATTCTCTGGTCCCTCCCAAGATTTCTACCATTTTTCCTCCTATTGGCTTTTAAGGTTTTGTGGGAGATTTTCTCACCCACTATGAAGGTGCCCTTTGAGACTGTAACACTGATTAAGGGCTCCAAATGAAATTGACATTTTTGTTATCCCACTGTTTGTCACCATGTGAGTTATGGCAGAAACAATACTGGGAAACAACAGGAACTAATCTATTTTTTGTTGTTTTTAAAGGTCAAAGACTTGATGAGTTTGGATTTGATGTCAACAAAAGTTGCTGCTGAATGATAGTTTTTTTGTTTTTGTTTTTTTGGATGACAATGCTCATGATGTCATGTTTTTCCGTTTTCCTTCCTCACCCAGTTGCTGCAGGGCAGAATTGTAGCCTTCATTATATTTCTGCTGCAGGATGTCGTTGTCATTCTATGGCTGGGAGGTGACTTACGATGACACCTCTCGGGAGCTGGGAGAGGCGCAGGATCCCAAAGACAAGGGTGTCTATACCATGTACCATGGCACCAGTATCACCAGTGCGCAGGCCATCATTGCCAATGGTTTTAGGCAGTCATCACAAGGCATGCTGGGAAAAGGAGTGTATGTCAGTCGCAATCAGAGAAAGGCTGAACGCTACCCACTGAATTCCCAGACAACTGATCGGGTGGTTCTTGAGCTACGTGTGCATGTTGGCCGTGTCAAGCGCATTGACAAGGACAACCATCCCATGCAGTACACCTGGAATGCACACGGCTACGACACTGCCTGGGTGCCCCCAAACTGTGGCATGCTATCCGTGCCAAGCGGCCTGGAGGAGGACTGTGTGTTTGACCCCAAGAGAGTGGAGGTCAGAGGCATTGCTCGGGCACCAAACAGCGCCATACAGACACAGCTTCAGCAGCTCATAGCAAACAGCCCCAAGCGACAATGGAAAGGAGGAAAAGGAGCAGCGCATGGCAGCGGTGACAGTGGGGTGTGTTCACTGTGTAATAGAAAGATCTTGCAGGGTCACACACACACCACGCAGCAGTGCTGGGGGTGTGGACAAAACATCTGCATCCTGATGGCCAAACACGTCTGTTCTGCAACTGCCTGAGAGTGTGTAGGAACAAAGATATATGGCTAGAAAGGGTGGGATTATAATCGATGAAAAGAGGATGGAAATACATGGCTTTAGTAGGTGGTAGAAGGGTGGAGGGAGATTAAACTGGGAAAAAATGAAAACAAAACTCAGGGTGAATCATACTACAACTGAAACGAGATCAATAGTTTCTCCATCTTTTCCATCTTAGACTTCCTTTCATTTCCATGTAAATAAAAGGCTGCAAGTGGTGCAACTTGATACAAGGGTTATTACTGTACTTGACTTGGGCATCTCTGTAACTGATCTACAAAATAGCATCTATGAAGCATCAAGAATGGCAATTATGCATTTCTGTTCGCAGTAAAGTCAAGTAGGCTTTTCTACTGCATTAACTTTGTAATCTCACATTATGATCATGTGCAATCAAGAGGAAACAATCTTTGTATTTTCAGTAAAATGCATTTATTCCAGCTTGGCTGTGGAGTTATTTTGTGTGAAGTCATGGCGTTGAAAGATTATGTAACAACACATTCCTGCTTTTGATTATTTACTGAATTGTAAATAATTTAAAACAGACCTAAGGCCAATAATTTATACCATATTTATATTATTTCAGACCATATTTATTACTGTCTAGCAGACGCCATTATCCTGTATCCAGCTGTAATCAGATGTCTCCACTTCAGTGAACAGTCAACATGATTCTATATTTAGTGAAGACTTGTGAAAGAATAGAGAAAAAAGATACTTTAGCAATGGCTTAACGTGATGATTTAGCAGGCTGTGGATAAATCCATAGATATTTTTTTATGCAGATGCAGTTGTAGGCTTGCTTGTTTAGTTACTGTCCAATCTGCATGGTTGGGACTCAGGATGATGAGGCACTGAGCAGTGAATGAAACTCCAGCAACCTTTGATCTCCATTCATTTTGGCATGTTCCAACAGGGTCTGCAACAAGAGGACAGAGATTATGTTCAGAATAAAGTATGATGAAATAAGTATAAGTGAACTAAGTATGATGAAAGCAAACACAATGCAGACATGTTTTAAGATCGTAAGTTTCAGTCTAGCCATCAATCTCACTATTAATGTGCTATCACAATGGTTTTTCATATATGTGATGATAATCGACTATTATCACTGTTCTAGTCCCTACACTCACTGCATAAGAAAGTCCATTAACATCCATGATAAATGAATAATCAAGTCAAATGGGTGTGGCGATATCAATAGTATGAATGCTGACAGTGCAGTCCAGGATCTAAACTCAAATCCCTTCATTGTGTAGAAAATATTCTTGTAAAAATAGGCCAAACTATTGCCATTGCTACAATAAAATTTTGATATGGTTTATGGTTGTGTGAGCTGACTGCATACTCACATCCATCAGCTCCTGGTCATTTTTGGCATGTAGTTGTCTGAGGAGGTACCAGCTGGCAACCTGCATGACTGTCACTGGGAAGTCCCGGGAGGGGACGTAGACCACCCTCTCCAACAAACGCCTGGTTTCCCTGGAGAAGACACACACGGAAACAGGAAAAGGAGTAAAATAATTCCGGTGTCCCGAGAAGATGGGATGGCTGCCAACTGGACCAGACGATCCTTCTGTTTGTCCTGACAGGCAGGATCATTTGTTATCCAAACTGGTTTCCATTTTCCTGTCTGCCTGACTGTCTAACACACAGTCTCTTGTCAACATGTGAATACAATGTGGAAGGCTAACGTAGAAGTGCAGATTGTGTTAATGAATGAAAGGAAAATAAGGTCAGCTTGAATCTCAGCCTACTCCTTTGTTGACACAAATAACAGACATGAAAGCTTTATACATTTGCTATATAAAACCTGTGGGAGGAAAGTTGGTATGGGTTGTTATCTATACTGTTAAATTGGCTGGCACAGACCTCCCACCTGGGATCACACAGTTCCCCATGGGTTCAGGTTCATCATCGTCATCAAAACTTTACTCTCGAAGACAACTGTGTCAAGATTTATAAGGACAAAAAAAGCCCTAAACAAAAATATAAACATAAAAGGTAAAAGGCGGAAACTCCAAATAAGCAATTATTCTCTCCACTTTTTAATATTAGTATTTTCAAATAAAAACAATATAAAGCAAATCTTGTCTTTGGCATGCAAGGGCCTTGTATATTATGATGATCCTTTCCACAGAGGTGTTCAAGCAGCACCTCTCAAGCCAATTAGCGAGCTTATGAATACCAAATTTGTTCTGTGCAGCTCTCCATGACTGTGACATTCGGTTTTAGCTTCCTGGCAGGCATGTGAGGCTGTGACAAAGAACTATAATGTCTGGAGAGGACAGCTTCTCTATGTAAACTGCTCTGAGGTTCCATTTGTATAAACAGAGGCATAAATCTGAACAGTTTCAGGTATTTTATGATCTATTTGATCACTTAGAAGCAATACGACACTTTGCTATAAGGATAAAACGTACCCACCTAGCACAAGAAACACAGCTCCCACGCACATCTGCAGACTATTTGCAGCAGGGAAAAGAGCACAGTATAACGAGCACTGACCTAGCTGCCATCTTGGTAGCAAACTGCAGCAGGGCCTGGAAGAGCAGGGCCATAGGGGATGAGCCCAGCTTCAGCACCTCAGTAGTGGCTTCCAGCACAAGGTCCTTCCAGTCATTACCCGGCACACCAGCCTGAGAGATCATAACCACATAATTTTAAGGATAAAAACTGTCTCACCTAAAAACCAACAATGAATTCTGTTCATCTTAGCTAACTAAACAGATGAGACAAACACACAGAGCAGGTAAGGTAAACATAAACCTTGAAATCCTAGCCTCATTAAATGTGGAAGTGATTCTGCAAGTGAAAACAGTCACAGGGTGTTTTCTAACAAGGTGCACAAACCTAAGACCACTTTCAGTGTCAACAACTGGAATCAGAGGAGTGCTACCCGCTATCAAATTTAGATGATAGCTAAAGATCTAGCTAAACCTCAAATAAAAAGACATTTCTTTCATCGTGCACAGAGGTGAGCCACTGATAAGTCTGAGCTGTGCTGGGACTAAAACACACATCATCTCCAGTTAAATCACAAAGGCTGCTTCTTGTCCTGTTTGAATTTCCACCTGGCCTTGGCTCCTGATCCTATAAGTTTACCTCTGGATATTTACCCATCTCTCATCTCCTCTACCTTGTTTCTGCCCATGTGACATGATGCCCAGCTGTTTTTGATTATCATTCTGCTGTAGTTCCTATGGAGAGCCTGTCATCAGTTTAAACCCCCATTAACCATCACTGCAAAAACATCATCATCACTGTCAGAAAAAAAAAAAAAAAAAAAACAAGGTTACTATCCCAAATTTTAAATTTTAAAATTTACTTCTATTCCACAACACTGTTTTCTGTCTTGAAATGTCTCAAATGTCCCTGTTTGTGGGAACAATATTGCAAAAATAAAGACTGTTGATTTCTGTGCATGTTTACACTTATATCCTCAACAGGAATACTTTGGATCTACCTATTGTATCTTAAACAGAAGCTCACCATGCAGGATCCTAAGGCCAGCAGGGCTAGTCGGAGCAGGCTGGCTACCTTGCTGCTGTGCAGGCCCAGCTGAGAGGCAACCTGCAGGCTCTGTCTGTAAGCCATGACTGCCTGCACCAGCAGGCCCTGGCTACGATACACCTCAGCCAGCCACTGAGCATGGAATGGGAGTGTCATGGAAAGAAGATGGGAAAGAAAGTAAAAGAAGAGAGGCGAGAGGGGCAGGAGAGAGGAGATGAGAGGATTGGAGATGGAGACAAATACAAACAAGAAAAGGTTAGAGAACAAGTAGGGGGAAACACCAACTTCAGCAAGGTGGAAAAAAATTAGGAAAACAAAAAATTAAGTCACTTGCTTTTTCCTCAACTATTAGTGAGATTAGAGCTGATTAATCACTGATTACAATAATAAACTTCTTCTTGCATACACTGCAAATATAGATATAACTGTGCAAGATACAAAACAATATGTTCACTTGGCGATATGATTCAATGTACCTCAGAGTAGTTCCACAATAAAATAATGTGATAAGAATGAAGTTAATTTATAACATTAGTTACAGCAGTAATGCGATGTGAAAAGTTGAGGCTAGGCTACTTGTTTTTTTTCCGTTTTTTCCAAATAAAGTGTTAAATGTATTACGCAGCCAGTGACCCGCTACCCTGCCATGAAACTGCTGACTGCATGGTGATTACAGAATTTTGTCAGCAGTATGCATTTTCAAATCGGACTATGACTGGTATTACTGTACAATTTTTCAACTTCACAACGCATATTATAAGATTTTTGTAGCAAGTAGCATATTAGTCATGGCGCATGTATAAAATCTGCAAATATGCCTATCAAAACAGAGACCACAGTAGCTTCTGTGATGCGTCCCTCCCGCTGGTTGCAGCTGTTTGATGTTAAGTGCAGAAATGTAAAATCTCAAGCAAGGCACAGCAATGGCTTTCATTAGCCCTGTCTCTCAGCAGGAGAAAGACAACACTGCTGTGTTTTGTTTCAGGGAGAGAGACATCTTATGATTTCAACACAAGATGACCTCAACCTTTTAGAATAATAACCGCTCCGGCTACACCAGCCACACATCGTATTTTCAAGCCTCTCTATGGACATGTAATGGGGCTTCTTTGATTTGGCTGCTCTCACTATTTGAGTGCTAACAATGAGGTGCAGCACCCTTTAACATTTTAAACCACTCAACAACTGATGCTTGAACTGAAACATCAGTAATTTACGACAATCCAAGACACTCATGGTGTATTTCAAACGATGGAGGATCCTCTTACATGCCATGCTCCGAGGTTGGTGGGGTTAACCATGACAGTGCTGCTGAGCTGCTCCAGCACAGTGTCGGGGAGGGGGGTACCGCCACTGTCCAAGAGGAGGCGCTGACACTGCACCTGTCTGAGTGACAGCAACACCGCCGGGTGTTCTGGGGAAACACTCAGCACCTGGGACAATGCAGGGAGAGCATGAGGAAGGCAGTTACGCAAATGTGAAGACAAGGATTGGTAAAATCTGATTATTTTGCATTACATGAAATTGATTTTTTCTTTTTTTTAATACAGCCTACAGATCTCTGCCTGAAACCTGTCTAAGCCTTGGTACAATACAATAAAATAACTCAGAAAATGATACTGAAGAGAATGTGGGACAGAGATCACTATAATAAAACATAGATAAGAGTATATTATCAAATTAATGATATGTTATAGATCAGTGGTAGAGCTGAACTGAAGCTATGGAAGAGTTTTCCCCTTTCAGTGAGGTTTTTAGATAAATCCATAAAGGGTTTCTGGCGCACCTGCACATTCATGTTTCTAATTTATTTTATCATGTCCTATAATTTTTAAAATATACAAATAAAGACAAGACAATGTTTGGGAAAAGGCAGTGTTCTGTGCTAAGAGGCAGCGTGACTGCAACACTTTGGCTTGACGCAGCACTCATAAACACACACACACACACACACACACACACACACATACACAATGCACTCCAGCCAGTGCCTGGTGTAGTAGA
>OMKZ01009052.1:17480-35777 GCA_900302535.1 Neoniphon sammara | reverse complement strand
GTTCTTCAAAGCAAAATACTTGTTTGTTTTTTTCAATGGCTCAAATATGTTTAATTAAAAGGGGATTTAAAAAACAAAACAAAATGTGAAATACCGTGTACCACAGTATTTTGGTAGATACTGTACCACACCATGGGGTAAAATTTCATACCCTTACATCCCTAGTTGTTATTGATCTTCCATATTTTGTGCCAGTATTCAGTATCTTTAAATTTGACCTGCTTCATGCCCAAAATGACAAGGATGCTGTGTTTCTCCAAGAAATTTGTTCATGTAAGGGTGAAAAACCAACTGAAACAACATTTTTATCACCACGGGACACAAAAACTGAAACCAATACCTTTTAATCGTTTTTGCCTAAATAGTTCAAAGCAGAAAGAGACAGGAGAGATTGGGAGATAAGGATGACATGCACCAAATATCCTGGGCCAGTTTTGAACCCTGAATATAGTGATATATAGTATGTGCCTCAGTCCGCTAACCACCTGGATGCCTCATTTAAAGGCAATACTGATGACTATTTTTGGGTCATTTGCTCCTTACAGTGTGACCCACCTCAGCTATTCTATGGTCGTGAAAACTCTTTGATGCATTACCTCCTTTAAATGAACAATTAATTTACAACAAATGAACAATTGAATGAAAAAATGAGCAAAGAAAATAAAATGTCACTGTAGGTGTTACACATAGTTTTTAAGTAGCTGAGGTCAGCAAGGAACCTCCATCATAACGGAGGTTGACGACATTTACTACCCACTTTCACATATTAATGAGAGGTCATTATTGGCCCTCTATATTGGTGTAAACCTACCATGCTGTTCACTAATTGTGTGCAGTGAGATTAAAGTATACCTAATGGCTGTGGTCAAACACTGAAACCTCTTTACACCTGTTATGGTCATGCATATGTTAATTATATGTAAACTTAATTTCACCCACATAACAATGATCAGTAGGTGAGGCCATGTGCATTGACATCATGCCCAAGTCATTAACATTTAACAGCAAATTACTGTAGTGTGTATAAGATCCTTTGAAAAATGTCAAAAAGACTATTCAGAATGGCTGCTGTCATTGCTGCAGATTGAAGCAGGCATCACTGTCAGTAAGTGAGACTGGCAGGAGGGAGGCTTTTGCTCTTAGAATCGCATATCACATCAGAGAACACTCCAATTACAAAGGGGCTTTAGGATGCAAGCCTGCCGGCCTTGGTGGATTAGTCTTACAGCTGAAGCAATTTGTGGCTGCAATTGGTGATTAAATGAACAAGACAAAAATATTGTGCTTTCAGCTCAGGTGCCAGAAAAAAAAAAAGCGCAAATTTCCCCCTTGTACTGCAGTCTTAGCAAACCCAGACCTTGATGTGATGTGATGTGATATGAAGGGGTACAATCTGATTTACCAAACAGTATGATTGACTTGTTGTAAATCCCCACAGCAGGTAGTAGTGATAGTTATGGTGTCTGTGTCCTCCAATATCATGAAGCAATTTTCAGTGGTAGCTGAAAGGTTTTCTATCCCCGAGAGCAGTGTAGCAGCTAGGTGAAATTGCCATACTTTATTTGGCTTTCTTGGTAGTAGTCATACAGACATGGTTCCTATGACTAGATTACAGATAATCACAAGGTGCTGGGTAGAAAAAAGTCCAGTATACAACACAAAACAACCTGCACACTTTATTACATGATACCTTATAAGTATACACGTTTCAAGCCACTGGGGCCACATCAGATCTGCTAATTTGATCTTCTCATATGACTGACAACCAAGATATGTTGACAGCAAAACAAAAAAAAACAAAACAAAAGAAAGCTCACTCGTGTTGTAGAACAAAGATGAATCCATGACTTTGACCTAAAAATAAGGACGATGTGCCACACTGGAGCAAAAACATTGATGGTTGTTTCTTTGTTTTTCAATGACATAATTTTTTGGCAGACCTCAGCAAGGCCACTCCATGTGGCTGGTCCAGCACTGTGCCCGAGATGTCCTGGAGGCCCTCGCCTTCCTCCACAGGGAAGGCTACGTCCACGCCGACCTCAAGCCGCGCAACATCCTCTGGAGCGCAGATGACGAGTGCTTCAAGCTCATCGACTTCGGCCTCAGCTTCAAAGAGGGAAACCAGGTGCGTTTTTGTCCTAGGAATCTACAGGTGATTAGGGTGTATATCAAATATTAGTAAATTAATTGTTCTGGGACTGAAGATGGAAGTCAGTTGAAAATGTTTTTGTTATAGTGCCTCTTGAAGATAAAATCCCCCCTCGGAGGCTCTCACACTGTTACATCTTAGCAATTTGTGGTGTACAGTGAGTAATCACGTTATTTTATGAAGAGACTTTGTAATTTACTTTATCAGTGGACCCACTTTTCCTCAACCTGCGTACGCTGCCGTTTACGTTAGTTTGTGATTTCCTACATTTCCCAGAATGCCTTTTGACAACCCATAGGCAATGGGCTTGAACTTCTTGCATTCAGCTGAAGGTTATACATAGATACAGAGAGAGGAATAATGTAGTCAGGTTGTGAGTGTGAGTTTTTCTAGTCAAGAAAAAGCTTTTTAAACCTTTATTTCAAAACACGTGTCTCGTGGCTGCATTGCATTCTGGTCTGTTGAGTCTTCTGTAGGTGAAGAATTTGTTTTCTCTGCCTCTTCTTTCTACTTGTAGGATTGGCAAATTTCTGACAACAAAGCCTGATATTTACCAGTGACATTTTACCATTGATATTTTACATCCTTGAAGTTTTTTCTCTGTTATCAAAATCCATTGCAGCTGCTCTACAAATATTTCAATGTGACGTCATTTCGCCTACGCTTTGCCTCTTTCTCACCTGAATAAGACAAATACTGCATTCCACAAGGTACATGACCAGTAGCTGTTTTTTAAAGTGTTAGTGTTTCAGGGTGGCTTTTTTCATTTTTAAGTTGTATGTACATTAGTGTAGAAAGGGATTGATTCTTTTCCGTATAACATCTGTTTAATGTTGCCTTACTCTTTACCTTCTACTCCCCTTCTCCCCTCTTTCATTCTGCCTCCTCCTCCCTGACTTCCAATTCTTTCCCATCCTCTCCCCTCCTTATCTCCTTCCCTCATTACCTCCCCATTTCTCCCTCCCTCCCAATCCCACTTCTCCCAGGATGTCAAGTACATCCAGACAGATGGGTACCGCGCTCCAGAGGCTGAGCTCCAGAACAGCCTCGCCCAGGCTGGGGTGGAGGTGGAGGGAGACTCGGGCTGCACAGCGGCTGTGGACCTGTGGAGCCTGGGCATCATCCTGCTGGAGATGTACTCAGGAATCAAACTCAAAGACACCGTCCGCTCCAAGGAGTGGAAGGTGCGCTAAAGGCCTGTGTCTGGTTGGATGAATACACAAAATGTTGCTTAATCCCATAGAATCAGAGATAATAAGAAGAGTGACAAACTTTATTTACATAGGGCTTATCTAAGTACAGCAATTCACATGAAAACAAAAGAAATAGCACTGCATATGGAATTTTAAAAAATGAAGCGACGCACCAGAAGAAATATAAAGGAAAGAGATAAATCATCATATAAAAGTGTACATTTTGTAAAATTGAGGCTTTGAGAGGGATTTGAAACATGATGAGGAGAGATTATGCGATTTAAAGAAATATGTCCATATTTGGTATTAAACACACAGTCATTTTTGGCAATGATAAACGCATGTTGCGGTGATAAAATAGGTTGGTGTGCTTTTTGTTTCCCTCTCCCTTAGGACAACAGCGCTGCCATAGTAGACCATATCTTTGCCAGCAACAGTCTGGTGTGCCCTGCCATCCCTGTCTATCACCTTAGAGACCTTATCAAAAGGTAATTTCTCACAGCTGAAGCAGCAAATCCTGGCAATGCAGCGGGGATCAGATTTGTGATTAAGATTTAGTTTTCCCACAGAAAATGTCATGATCTGACCTCTAAACAGGAAAAGAAAAATATATAATTCAGATTACTGAGATGCTACTGGTATTACTATGCTATATTATTGCTCAAGGAGAGAAATGTTGTATTTATTGTTATTGTAAGTTCTTCAAATTTTTATATTGAACTTTTGTCTTTTTACCTGCAGCATGCTTCACAATAACCCTAAGCACAGATGCACAGCTGAAACTGCCTTGCTGAGCCCATTCTTTAGCATTCCCTTTGGTATGTGTAAATATTTGAGACATGCACCCAGATTTGCACATATCTCGCTCTCTCTGGTATGCCACATTTACCTCTATGTGTGTGTATGTGTGTGAAAGCTCCTCACATTGAAGACCTGGTTCTGCTACCTTCTCCTGTCCTGCGTCTGCTCAATCTGATTGACGACAGCCATCTGCACAATGAAGACGAGTATGAAGGTAGAGCCACACAAGGAATAAACAGCACCAACATCGTCATGTGTGCCCAGTAGATCACTGGCTGTGGTGTGCCATGCTAACATTTTAGCATCTTTGAATAGCATTATCCAAAGTAACAAGGCGGGCCTTTAAGTGATAAATAGGTGTTAGTGGTAGTTTGGAATATTATTAACTCAATATAGCTAATGTAGCCAGCTTTATTGTTGGAACAATTTCAGGTGAGCAACCGCACATTCATCCACTGGACAGTCTCCCATAAGAAACCACCATCACTTCAAATGGAAACAAGAAAGTAGTTCCCGCTACTTCAAAATAATAGGCAAATTTTATATTTTGTGTAAATTTTTCAAGGTTCCTACACAAAAAATACTTGTCACCTACTATCATGAAGTAAGGAAAATACCATGAATTGTGTAGTTTCAAAAGCTGAATGGCACCAGCAGTAGTGTTGGTTTTATTTTGTAATTACATAACCTGTATTTCTAGTTGGTCACAGAGTGATTTAAATCTGCAGATGCATCATCAGTCATCAGTTAGCCGCTCTAAGATGATGGTCATGATAGAGTGATTATTATTTCATTACTTTTGCCAGTGCATAGTGGCTAAAACATTGATTGGCTGTCTTTGTTTTTCCCAGACATCCTAGAGGACATGAAAGAAGAGTGCCAGAAGTACGGCTCAGTGGTTTCTCTGCTCATCCCCAAGGAAAACCCAGGGAAAGGACAGGTTAGTTAATTAACTGACAAAAGGAGATCCAAGTCACACTTCAGGCGCCCAAAATAAAAACTTTATTTCATGGCTAGTTCAAAAGAATATCTGAACAAGTGAAAATTACAGCTTCTGTCAAGTTCACCACCAGTTCTGTCTGTGAAACTTAAAGTGATAATCAATGCTCTGATTGGTCGATTAACAGCCAGTGGCAATGCTGGACAACTTTGCCCCAAAAAAGGACAACATACACCAATCTCAGCCCATAAAATGTTATCTTTCATCTTTTCGTGAGACATTTTCTTGTCAAAGTTGCTCCAATTGTGCTTTTCTTGCTCAGAAATCTTATGCCAACACTTTTTAATGCCTGATCATTTTTTGCAATAGAATAGGATTTTAGGTTGCTGGGTTATAGTTTGCCACAGAATTCTCAGACCACAGTGTGTTGCTTGGATGAAAAATTGATTGCAGTTCACTCAACTTCCTTATAAAAAAAATTCCATCATCCTTCTACCACTATTATGTAAAAGTGCAGGTTTTCTCCCTTTCATTTTCTTCATGGGCTTCAATAGTAAAATTTTAGAGCGAGTGCACCGAAATTGCATATATACAGTGTATTCTCTCTCTCCTGTCCTCATTCTTATTCAACACATCATTCATATATCATTTGTTTATCCACCAGGTCTTTGTTGAATACGCCAACTCCAGTGACTCCAAAGAGGCTCAGAGGCTGCTGACTGGCCGCACCTTTGATGGGAAGTTCGTCGTGGCCACCTTCTACCCCCTCAGCGCTTATAAAAGAGGTTACTTGTACCAGACTGTGCAGTGAGCTCCCTCAGCCTGAGGGAGCCTATAAGGTCGATTTATACCTCTGCATCGTTGACATGAAAAATAAAACATCTGCATAGGGCACTGCAGAGGGGAATCAATAACCTGTGGTTTTCTTCCCACAAAATTCAGTCGTTCAATTATAAATGAGTGCAGTGTAAACTCAAAATAGTAATTCCTGCATGTTCAGTACAATAAAACCATGGTTCATGCAGAGAGTATAAATCGAACTCAACTGTGAGGAGCACGGGCAGACGAGTCACTTCTGCCATCTCCGATGTGTGCGCTACCTTATTGATGCACATCCATCCAATGCTTCAAGGTGACCTCCATCTATCTCATTTAACTCATGTAGGTCAGAGGTTCCCAAACTGGGGCCAAAGGACATCCAGGGGTCCTGGAGGTGAACCCCAGCCAGATGAGGAATAGTTCAGTTAAACTCTCATTAGAAAGTAACACAATCAGAAAACGTATGAGAACGGCAGACAAGAAAATCTTCTCAGATGAGAGTTTCAGGAACAAAGGCATTTATCAGACAGGGCTTTGTAATCTAAAGTGCATTCAACCTGGGGGTCCTTGACCAAGTTTGGGAACCCCTTCTCTATGTCATGTCTGAATTGGTGCGTCTGTCTAGATTAATTAATTGTGAAGCGTTCTATCTCGTCAGTAAAATCAGGGATGTGATCAGTAGCTTAAAAAAAAGCAGGAAAATTGAGATCTTCCAGTAGAAATGAACAGGAGTTGTATGTCAAAACTAAGAAAGAAAAAAAAAATACACCTGAAAGTCACATCCCTGAGAATGTAAGGTATTCTGTGGTGAACGTTGTTGTCCTTTACTGCCGTTTAAAATGCTGATGTAATAATGTTATTTTTGCCTATTTATGTTAGTTATGTTAAAACTTAAAAGAGGAAATGGCATGGTATAAGGGGATATATCCTCTGCCTCCTCCTACTACAGTTTTCAGGGATTGATGGTTTGGAGTGACCCATCCACGAGCTAGCATTTTTCACTCACTGTCGTTATCTGAGTAACCCACAGGGCACCAGTGCCTTGTAATGTAGCCTTATGCTTTGTAGCTTATTTTTATTTACAACAATCGACATATTAGGGGCATTTATACAATCAGTTGTCTATACCCTCCTTTGATAAGGACATGCAGTGAGCCTTGTGTTTTCACAGCAACACTTTGTTCAATATTCCAACTCCATACCCGTGACTTAAGTGAAATAATGCAGTGACTACAAGGCTTAGATTTGTGGTCATTTTCAGCAGTATCAGATGAACACTTTAAGTCACAATGAAACAACCTTTTGAGAGCCTTTTGCTTCTTAATTTGATGTAATTTCATGTGAAGCAGGTTGTTGGGGCGGGGCTCAACACGGACAGATCTTTCAAAAGCATAAACCAATGGGGCGTCACGTAATGAGGGAGAGGTAGTTTAATTTGATGGGGGGATATGATTGTTGAAAATTATTTTATTGTTTGGTTGGTTTTGTTCAAGCCTACTAGTTCATGCCTACCTCTTGCATTTGTTGTTAAATAGCTAAATATTCTGGCATGAAAAAATAGCTATTTTTCATTTCATTGTGACTTAAAAGAGCTGCAGCCCTTATTGTTAATGGTGTCCACATTTCAGGAGGTAAAGGGTGCCTGAAAATGCGAATCAGTAGTGCGGTCATGTCTATGCATTGCAGACTTGTGGAGTTCATTCTTGAAAACTACTGAAAACAACTATTTTATGGACATGATTTTAATCTGCTCCAAATCTTTTTATCATTGTTAAATGGGCCCATGATTGAAAAAGTACAGTTTTGTAACTGCTGAAAATGTCCACTAACTTGAGACAATAATTGACACTCTTACCTCACAGTGAGTAATTTCATTGGAGCCAAAGCATTATGCAGTTGGGTTGCTGTTCAAATATTCATTGAGCTCACTGAAAATGTAGACATAGCCATTGTGCAACTTTTTATATGCTTTCAGTACCGTTGCTTCACCCTGAGAGGATTTGTTTTGAAGATCCTGCAGGACTGATGCAGGATGGGGGGAGACTTCTGCAATGGCTTCTGCACTTAATTAACCAGCTGGATGAGGTGTGTCTTTAAAGTCTTGAACTGAACAGTACAGCTTTCTAGTGCTTGCAGTGATACTGTCAGCGTTTCAGTTAGTTTGTGCATAAGCCAATGGGTAGATGGGTCGACTGCCAGCCCACAGGTTGACCTGCTGATTGGAGCACTTACCATCACTAATCTGTGATTTGACGTGTGGGAATACAACATGCAAACATACAAATGTTTCTTGATTGGATGACAGGCAGATGTAAAGTTAATTTATTTAACTTTTTTGTTTTGTTGTAACATAGTGTTTACAGTTTCAAGAAATTTGCTTGATTTCATTACAAAATAAGTTTAAAAAATGAATCGTACCACAGAAAGAGAGACTTGTTTGAAGATAACTTCATGTGTTTCAAGTAAATGTTTTGAAACAAAGTATAGGGGGAAGAAAAGGAGATTTCTCGAATCCAGCCAAATTGTCTGCCAGGGCATTAAGGTAGTTTGACTTAAAATTACCTAAAATATGCATGATTATTCCAAATAGAAGAGAAGATGAGTTGCTTTGTTTTTGCGGTGTATTCTATTCCTTTTAGTAGAATCATAGATGTTTTGGTTCTCCTGTAGATTGAGTAACGTCTACTGGTAACCGTGGTTGTGCTACACCCATCAAGCCCGGGCTGTGACACCCAAAGGCCAGAAGATACCTGCACAAGTGCCCTGTGAAATTCACAAGCTAGCTAACTAACCAAAATGCTGCTAAAACAGAAGGTTGCGCTACACTTGTACGCGTCGATCCATTATGTAGCCCAAGCCTCTGTGGATGCCTTAGAAAATCATTCCCTCCCAACTGATGTAGTCTGGCCCAGTGACAAAAACAAAGACTTATGGTTTTTAGAATACAATAAAATAGAGTAATCCTATTTTTCAAGTTGTTTTCTAAAGCTGCACATTTCCCATTTGTCACTGTGCTGTTGTCAAATTGCGGTATGTGAAGAGCTGGAGGAGGTTCCCCCATTTTGTAGAGCACAAATACAGAGCCAAGGTTTAGTCAAAGTGGGTACAAAGACTTAAGGATATCAGCAGAAGCAGATATGTATGGAAAATAAACTAAGATATCCTGAGACTGCTGGGTGATGAAAAAATCATATGAAATGAAACCCATATTGATTGAATAATGGTCTGTAAGTTCTCAATCTAAAAATGTTTTCCCTTGAGATTTGGGGTATGAACCTAGAGTTGGAAACAGATATGTTGAAAATTTGAAAAGCTGCAAAGTTGTCTTGTCCAAAGTACTACAAAAAAAGCATATTTTTTTACAATACTTTTATTTCCATATATTTGAAATGTGAATTCCAAAGGTGCACCATGAGAGCATCGGTGGCCTATGTAAAGAATCGAGATTTGATTCTAAACTTGAATTAGATCTGAATTAGACTCCAACCACTTGACTACAGCACTTTTTTATTAACCATCTGTGGTACACGAGTAAAAATTGACATATTTTTGTACTTCCTACCATATTTCTGTAGTGCATTTCCTGGAGTTGAAGCCCCCCTCTGTATTTATTCCTCAGTGAGGTAGAAGCTAGGTTGGTTTGTGAGTTGATTCTCTTCACCAGACAGTTGCGTCTTATCTTCATGTTGTTCCTCAAATAGGAAAGCTAATAGGCTGTTTTTGGGGAAACTGAAGGACAACTGGTCTTCCACATTTTTCCAACATTTTTCCCACAGGTTTTGCCAAGTGCCTGGTGAAGAAAAAATCAACTCTGAAAATGCAGAGATATTCCTTTGAAGTTTGATTTTGTCTTTGATTGGAATTTTTGATTTAGCTGCATATCTAGTTAAGAGTCTCCTTTATACGAGATGCAGCATCAGAACTGCTCTCCCTTAAGACAAATATGTGGTTACACTGCAAAACTGTCTATTTTAGGAAGTCATTTAGTCTGCAGTGTGAATATGTTGTTTTTCTTAAAAAAATTCTTCTAGTGTGTGAGATAATCCCCCATGTTTCAAATGTAGTTTCACTTGTTTCAGGAATTTTTCTGGGAGCAAGAATAAATATGTTGAAACGAGACAGAATAAGGCAGATCAGCCCACTAGGATCAAGACAATGACACTTGATTCAAGAAAATTATTTAATCAAGTGGATTAGGATTGGAAACAAGTGGGATTATCTCACCCCACTGGCAGATTTTTTCACTTGTTTTCAGAAAAAATTAAGATTCCAAGATTGAATTCGTGATTAAATGATTGCTTAATATGGAGATTTTCTGCGGTCTAAGTTGTGTAGTTTGCAGCGCTGATTTAAGATAACTGACCAGGCCCAGCTTTGTCTCATGAAAGGATAAACTGACCATAGATCACCCTTCTCACATGGTGATATATATGGCTATATATTATGCTATGAGGAAAGTTTAGATGTTGAATATTAAGCTTTGAGAACATAAGTTGTGTTAGCTCAACTTAGTGCATTACAAGTGTATGTGAGGTTTTCTCTCCTCTTGGCTGTTGTGTTTGATAATGCATGACAAATCAATGTGTGTAGAGTGTGCTATTTATTCGGCTATCGTGAGAGTGTGGACTTGAATAATCCTTAAGGGGCTGTCTTAGTGAATGTGTGCAAGAGTGTGTGCATGGCTGTTAAGCCGGTATGAACATGAGGTGTTGGACGTGCTCAAATGTTCAAGCAGTATTACCCGGCAGTATTGCTGTTAGGGTTCATCGTATGGTGTGAAGTCAGAAGTACTTCTTGTAAGACTGAGTTTGACATATCCACAATATGAAAAAGTTCAAACTACTTGTACAAGTTGATTAATAGTCCAAAGAGGTGCATTTTGTCTCAATTTATGTACTATGTTAGGATGTTCTTATATACAAACTAGACTATACCTTACCTAACATGTCAAGGTACATCAAGAAATGTATAGTCTTTCTCAAATAAAAGATAGTAGTTAATTAAAAGCTGGATCTCCAATAAAGGCCAGGGGCGTGGTCGACATGAACAAATGAAGGCCGGCCCCCCAAAAAAACAAGCAGACCAGAAATTAAGGATGCTTTGTACTAAAATATGAACAAATATTAGAGGGCGTATCGGAGGCAATAAAGGCTTCTCTGCAGCTGAAGTAAATAAAGGCCCCAACCACTATTTGAGGAAATATGGTACAAGATCATCCTAACAAAATGATTAATAGCAAAAAAACAAAAAGAAGTTATGGTACTTTTTTGATAGTGAATAGATGAGTACTTAATTGAGAAAAGTATACCACTTAAACATCCTTAGTATTTGAGAAATCATGAATATTTATTATTATTATTATTATTATTTTTTTTTTTTTTTTTGCATCAGCTAATGCATTGCATTTCATTTTAGAATATAACTTTTCATATGTCTGGTCTTCCACTCCTGAACTGAGTTTAACTCTCAGAGCTCTATCTTCTTTGACCACATAATTGATGAAAGCACTGATTTGTGGTCACATTGAACTGCCTAAATATGAATCCACTAACCATAACATCCATTATTTTTTAGCATTAATGTAACAAATGGGGCTATTCTTGGATGTTGGTGGAGTTTGGCTTCCCAGGTTGTAGTTTAGTCAGAAAAGGGCATAGCAGGTTTTTTATGAGCATTATTTATGTCATTGCTCTGCCTGCATGAATAGAAGATTTTTGCAAGAAAGCTAACCAGTTGATCTCGCTACTGGTACTGTTTTGTTACCTGCTGGTCTGTAGCTGGTTGCTTAGACTTGGTTTATTTAGCTTTAGCCCTATTAGTATTACCAGATTGAATGTAAATTAATATAGATGACTGGACAGCTAATAAGTGCCCATAGTCTAACACAAAGCTCTGAGCTGAGTGTGAGTGGCATAGGGTGTCTGTAGTTGTCTCTTTTGGCGGTGCAGTGTGTAAGTATTAGACTCAAATATTTATTCAGGCTACAGTTGACCTGTATGATATAATATGTGGTGGTTTGCTACGTGTCAGGTCCTGTTTGAGGCGTGAGCTTATTGTAGCTGAATCCTGAAAGCATCCTCCTGCCAGCCCGGCTGCAGGATATGGAAAAGCAGCGTTTTACTTTTTGTTTACACAGTTAGGATCATTTCTCTCCCTTTAGAGGAGAGTTTGCTTCATATTTTTCTTGACAAAGATTAATATATGATTGAGATTTATAGCCCTGTTGGCTTAGATAGTTTGGTATTTTACTAACTGTGTGCTGTGCAGGCACCAGACAGGAGGAGTAGGTTTAATTTGTTATTCTTATTCCCACGTTACTATATGATATGGGTGGCAAGTATTAAGATGAATCCCACTGGGCTTCGGGGCAAGATATGCCCGCAAGTGCTGAGACTGGTCAGAAAATTCATTGGTCTTTTGCCCTTTCGCTAACCCTAAACTTAACCAAGTGGGTGTATCTTGGATGGTGGATTCAGAATACTGCTGATTCATAATAGTGCTGTTGGTACAGGGTTCCCACAGGTTATGGAAAATCATGAAATTTTGTCAGCCTCAGTTTAAAAAAATAAAATAAAATCTACTAACTAGTTATTCACCAAATGTTATTTTCCATTGTGTTCATTTATATTCACTTCCCCGCAGAATGAAACAAAATAATAAGATCTTTTTGATCAAGGGAAAAAAAGGTTATGTAAATTCATATTCGTCATGGAAAATCATGGAATTTTATATTTGGCATAGAGTGGGAACCCTGGTGGTAATATGTACGTGTATTTACTCACTAGAGTTAAAAAAACATGCTTGTAGAAAAACCTTAGTACAGCCTAGTGTAGCATTAGGCCTGCTCACAGCAGCAGCCACCCAAGACTGTGGTGATGTTCATCATGTTAAACTATTTAAATGATGTTGGTAGACTGCAGAACTGAAGATGAGGTCATGTACACAGTGTTGATCAGGGGAATCTGAGAGATGGCGAGGCAACAGGCCAGAGAACAGAGAGAAAACGCGCTGCCTTTGAGAGTGCTGTCACGCTGTTAGGCCTGAGGCGATCCTGAGGCGACAGTGATTTTCCTCTAGTTATTATTTCATATTCTAGGGCTGTAGCTATGTTGACAGCTAAACACTACATTACCCTACTGGAGCCCCCGGAGAGGAATTCTTCCTGAAGAGCATCGTTCAACTCCAACACCACTTAAACCTTCCTATTCTTGTCCCTGTCGCCACCTGCACTGATCGTCTCTGCTCTCACGTCAGCCAAAAGAGAGACCTATCACCTGTTATGTTGTAGTTAGTATGCATGAGGTCGGCAGCTCAGTTTGCACTCTCAGGACTCTGAAGGACCGTGATTCTGCTGTCTGAAGAGATGAATCAGTGATGAATGCAGATGTAGAGGGTTGCTGTTACATGGAGCTCGGCAAGGTCAAATTCAGCCTGACGCACAGAACCAAGGTCAGGCTTTAGTTGGCTGTTTTCTCTCATCTGTCCCTGGCCTCCAGTTCCTCCACCCTCTTCTTTCTCCTTTCTCTCTCTCTATCTCTGTCACGCTGACTCAAGCTTGTCACTTGGGTATTAGTACTTTGCAGTGCTTGAACTTGATTGCAAACTGATGCTTTATTCACTCTCCCAGATTTTAAAGCTGCACTATAGGCAGGATTTGTATATAAAAATAATCTTGCTTTATCAGCCTAAATCAGGCAGGGCTTTAACAGAGAAGAGCATCGTATTTTCTCAAATTGAGACTTTGTAGATTCATCCTGTTTACCTGAATCAAATTCTGGTCACTGGCTAGCTCTGTTGCACAGTGTTAGCTGCAGTGGCTAGCCTATTAGCCTTGCCACACTAACCCTGTAAGGGACACTGTGCAAGTATTGTATGTAAAAGTACATATTTTAGTTAATTATCAAAATAAAGACAGTGTTTGAGTCATGAAAGACTTGTCTCCACATTGGCAATGGTAAAGGTAACAAGGTGGCTGGTGAGTAACTGTAAACCAAAGCCACTCACTGAAGTACAGATAATGAAAAGTTGGACAATGGCATTTTACATTGTCCGTTACAGGACGATATAGTATGGTGAGGCTAATAAGCTAGCCACTGCAGCTGACATTTTGTATCAGAGCTGGTCACTGGCAGGAAATGTTCAAATCAAAAAGTGAAAATACAAACTTCCTCCTTAATCCTAGTGAGTGATCACTCTGTTCACAGACACCTGGACTCACTGATGTCACATTGTATGATTTCTGGGTGTTGAAGTCCTTAAAATTCAAACACATACCTCTTGTTGGAGCCACACTCCATTGCGTAAACTTGCCTAGTGCAGCTTTAAATCAGTCTAGCTTTACTTATCTGTGATCTAAGACAAGGACTTTTTCTTTTGCTGCCGTTGCTGCTCAAGATTGCTCCATTGTGCACTGACAGATTCAGGGTTGTGCCTAAAGTCATAGCACCTGACCTCTACGACTAACTTTAATAAGCTGTCAGCACAGTCGTGCGTTAGTGTGTGACCAGATAATGTAGACAAGGTGTGTGCAAGTGGTTAGCAATAAGGTGTTGCTAGGGCTGAGTTTTTGTAGGCAGTGTGTGTTAGCTGCAAGTGCCCATATAGCATTGTGTGGATGGTGTGTGTGTGAGAGAGAAATAGGACATTGTGTATTGAAATAAGTTAGTCCCCTTCTTCCTCCATGCAGGATTCTGTGTGTGTGTACTGTGTGTTCTTTTTGGAGCACTGTTTGCCTGTTTGGTTGCACGGGGCAATCTTAAATTATATGGAAGCTGTGAGTTAGACTCAACTGCAAACTGACGAGTGAATATACCAGAGTGCATATCCTAAAATAACCAAAAGCTGTTTTTTTCCTGATGTCTACCACAATCCATTCCTTTTAACAAAAGCACACATTACTTGGGCTAACCTTGAAATCCTCTACAGCACAGGCGATGGAAGCTGAACTGAAATATCTCAAAAGCTTTTTCTAGAAAGAGAAATAACTACTGATTTGTTCTTATTAATCAACTTCATTCTGATGGGCAAAGGCTGACAAAACTTTTACAAAAGTTTTGCTGGAGGCAAACTGTCACCTCAGTCAAAATTTTCTCAGTCACTCAAGTCGGAGTAAATAAGGGTCTCCCTAAAAGGATTTTTTACTTCCAAATGTATATGGTGGCCCACTTTTGCGTGATACTATTTTGTGTGGTATTTTGATGGGTCATTATCAACCCAAAGTTAGGGGATGATCCCCTCTCAGTCATATCAATGCTTGTATCAGTCATTGGAGGTACAAAATCTCTGAGATATAATGTGAATGACAGAACTCATTTTGCTGACTTAACATGACTACAGTAATTTATTCAATAAAACGCTGGAGTAAATGCTGAAACAGTTTGTAAAGTGTGAATAGCACAAAGAAAAGAGATTTCCTCCGAATCTCTTCTCAAGCAGCTTGAGTAGTTGTAATTACTTTTCCTCTCTGCTGACAGGAAAAACAGAAACTGATGTTAGATCTCTTCCTCTGAGACAGAGCCTGAGTCAGGGCAGAATAAAAAAAACACGATTGCCTTTAATTGCATTTGAGTCTGAACAAAGTCCAAGGAGTAAAGAACATTTTGGCCCCAAATCTGAAGAAACCATCAGTTTTCTCCAGCAGTGGTATTTTTTTTTTCTCTCAACAATAATTTTGAACCCAAATTTGGCCCAAACCAAGAAACTAAGTAAGACTCCAGTTGGTCCAGTGAGACGTGAGCCTGTTGGGGTCTGATCATATTTGGGAGTAAATTCCAAGCTGCACTCTGGGAGCCTTCACAACACCAAACCCTGGCAGAGCTGTCCGACCAAAACCAAATGAATCGATCAGAAGAGAGAAATTAGACATTGATATTGTCATAATTACAGAACCAAAAAAAGTAATCATATCTCTATTGTAGTGTTGTTTAAAAACAAGTCATTTGTCAACCGACAATCCTAATTATCCATTGCGGCCTTTGTTTTTAAGTCTTCCTTTTTCATTTTATTTGAAGCGAGCTCGGTTGAGAACCATTTTTTAAAATTTTGTGGACAGGTTGTACCACAGTGTTCAGATTGGACTTCTACACTAGAAGGTGTTACAGAGAATAGTGGGATGTTTGAAGAAGCAGGAGGTTTCATTTGGCCAAATAAATCAAAATGACAGTTGTTTGAGAGTTTATAATGAAAAATCATTCAGTACAAAAAGAGAAAAGAAAACATATACGAGCCAGGATGCAACTTAAATGTCACCAATTTCTCTAAACAAGAATTACATTGAATGATTTACAGATGTAAATAATTCCTCATTAACGTTGTTTCCCAAATATCTTGCTAACTGGACAATCCTGCCTCTTGAAACGTCCCAAACTGAACTGAAAACACGAATGTTTGTTTGGCAAGCCGAGCGTCCCTCCGCTCAAAGGAAGTACGATGTGGGAAATTCACTGTATGCAAAGCACGTACGACATGTGAGCCTGCGTGTGAATCCATGTGTGAGTCAGTCCATGCTTTACATCTTTCCAACTGAGTGGGAATCATGGCGCTCATGCTGTTGTGTTTGAATATCTCACAATAAAAAAAAAAAAAAAAAAGATTGTGGTCTCAGTGTGTTATTTCAGGGTCCAATAAACTTACTGATTCATAGATTTATGGATGGGCATACAAACAGATAGGGACAGTTCACCTAAAATACAAAAAAGAGGATATTTTCCCCCACTTACCTCTAGTGCAATCTGTAAATCCATTTTTTTTTTTTTTTTTTTGGTTTTTGTTTTTTTTGGGTGAAATGTTCCTTTAATTTGGGGATCAAAGGGATAGATTTCGGGATATCAATCAGGTAGGTAAGTATTAATTTCACCATAATTTAACAAGACATCATCATGATTAGAGAATGTTTAATCATAAATTGTTTAAGAAAGAAATCCCTGTGACAAAAATGTTCTCACAGCATAAATTCTTACAGTAAATACCCTCTAAACCAAACTACATTTATTGTTCAGAGCATCATAAAGAACATTATCTTAAGACAGAGTATATTTGAAAACAAAATCATAAAAACTAGATGTCACAAGATATTTAAAATGAAATTAAACTTGAAACAATGTAATGTGAAATGGTGTAATGTGAGAGTCTTACCCACAGGGGGCAGCACAGCCCTGCAACACAATGATACAGCCTCCTACATTCCTTTACATTCCCTCTGTTGTTGTTCGAGTTATTGATCAGCCTGTGTTGCCTCCTCCTGCGGGGAGAGTGAACTTCACAACCACGTCGAATAAATTCATCATCTAACAAGGTGGCCATTGATTTCAGCCGGTCTGGAATGGATTGTTTTGCCGTGAAGTTTTTACCAAGTGATCAAATGCTTTCCGCATCTTTCTCTGTCACGGCCATCCATCTCTCCTCTCTACACTCGCCACAAAAACGGCTTGATATGGGCACCAGAAAGAGGATTGTATGGGTTGCAGAATAGCAGAACCCCTTTAGAATTCTATATATGTTCAGAGTCATACAGGTATCTTTATTTATCTGCCTGGTATTAAAGTGTCTGTAAACTTAATGTGGGGTTTGATGCTTGATCACCAATGGCTAGATTAGTACCAAACCTTGTTTAGTGTTAAAAAATACATTACACTGTTTCTTTATGGAGCCATAAGGCATTTTTGTCACGATTAATGACTCTTCAAATAGAGTTTAGGTCCATTTAAACTGGCTCCTCACATGGCAAAGGTTCTATAAAGAACAATTTCTCTCCAAAATAACCATCTTTTTTTGTACGTGTGGGTGTGTAGGTGGGTTAAGCTGACGGAGAAATGTGCCAGAAGGAATACTGTTTGAAGCCGAGGCCATCTGCAGGGAGAAGAAACCAGGTGAAAACAAGATTGTGGAGAAATACAGCACAGCTTCAGATTTTTTTTTTCTCTTGTCCTGGGAAAAGATGAGCGTACAGTCGAGTCAGCCAACATCAATTAAACCACTCTGCTGTGCTGCATCACTGCGGGTATCATCGTTGATTGATTGTAGTACACAGTGATAGTACAGTCAAAACAGCCCCGCTTGTCTTGATGTCATCTCTGATAGCAAACTCACTATGGCTGAAGCTACACACAGAAAATATCCAGTTTTAGGGCCAAATTCAAAGGGACAGCTGACCCAAAATACAATAAAAAATATTTTTGCACTTGTCTCTGGTGCAATCTGTCCATCCAGATAGTTTCTGTCAGATATGGCAATGTTTCCATTTTGCCACAATATCCTCATTTTCCCTTCATCCCAATACAGTGAGGTTGTATGGGTATGTGTTTGTGTTAAACTATCAAAAATGTGCATGAAAAATCAACAACAGCTCTTTCCAAAAAAAAAAAAAAAAAAAAAAAAAAAAAAAAAAAGTTTCACCA
>OMKZ01009048.1:16810-27300 GCA_900302535.1 Neoniphon sammara | reverse complement strand
GAAGGTGGCAGACGACACGTCAGAGAGCAGCAGGGTGACAGCTGGATGAGTAACTACAGTTTACATGGACAGTCAGTTTTGATGTGTGTGTGTGTGTGTGTGTGTGTGTGTGTGTGTGTGTGTGTGTATTTGTATGTGTGTATGTGTGTGTCTGCAGAAAAAATAGTAGCAGCTATTCTGCTGCCACAGGTGCATTAGTCATTGACATCTTTGGCTTGTGTCCCACAGATTTACCTAGACAGCAAGGACGAGGAGAAAAAGAAGTATGTGCAAAGAATGATTGGCAGTGCTAGTGACAATTAAACTGTGGCTGTTAAGCAAAAGAGGGGATTTGGATCTTGAGAGATGTCCGCTAATGTCCCTGTGTGTATCAACCTTGCCTCTGTCTCCTGTGCCCCTCCAGGCTTAAATAGACAAGCTTTCCTTGCTCCGACGCCGGCTGTAGTGGGCAATTACGCTATCGCAGCTCCACGTCTGCTGTACCTCACTGCTATCTTTTAATTGGAGGAGCGGGGGAGTCATTTTACACTGAGGATGAAGGAGATGTGTTCTACCTGCCTTCAGCTTGCTAAAAATGGAGAGCGGAATAGAATAGGGATCTCTAGCTGCCTCCGTAATGTGATTTCACCCCAGGCCACAATTTTAATAGTCAGGGATAGCTCTCCCATTGAGGTTACTTTCATTTCACAGGCAAGATGCTTCCTTTGTGCTGGCCTTGCACAACGGGGGTGTGAGGATTTTGCAGCTTTGTCATTAACGTTACAGTATTTAAAACTTGCCTTCATATTTCTGGAGGGTTTGCATTCATCATTTCAGTACAAGGCACTGACTCTAACCGTATGTGTGGTTTTTAAAGAAAGTGAACCAAGGATAAAATTCAGGTTTGAAGTGATGGACGACAGATTCGGGTTACAGATGTCCACCACCAACCTGTCCTTGCTTTTCGGAGGAAAAATTCCCAAGAATTAACTGCAAATCATATTCAATTTGATCCCACTGCCAAATGACATGCTAAATTATGCATAACTTTTTAATTGGCTAGTGGATGGTGGATGTGGGATTTCTTTTGTGCATGTGTGACGTGAAAGGTGAGGTCGTGTTGTGTCTTGCGGAGGCAGAGCTGGATGGTTTCCAGAGGTCACGTTTCTTAGCAGTAGGGAGCTGGCTGCCTGCTGTGCTGCCTGCCTCTCCTCACTACACCTCTTCCTCTGCCTCAACCCGCTCTGCCTCTTGGTAGCAGCCAATTTACCCTCTGGCCAATAAGCAGAACATTTACCACATGTTCTTGCAGCTCTCTTTCTGTTTCTGTATAATACAGTCCCTGAGATAGTTGCCCTCCTTAAAATAAAGGTGTCAGGGAAAGGACATGGTTTTGACCGTAATCTGTTAGCTTAGAATACTTCACTTTGAAAAAGAGAGGTGAAGCTTTCCCTTAATAAATTCACCTTTTCACGGATGCACTATCAAAGTGTAAGGGTTTACTCAGTCACTTGCACTGAATACTGCACTCTGCCCTTATATGCTGTCCAAATAAGAGGTTTTGTTCAATTGCTTTTAATAAATATCCCTTGACCTTTGGTTGTAACACACCTGTGCACTGAGAAGAAAACAGACAAAGCCCTTACCTGCTGTAAAGTCCTGCTGACATTTTCAAAGAGACAGAAAATATGGTCATATCCACCGGCTTTTAAAAGCCAGTGGATATGATTGTTGAGATTAGCTATTTGATGAATCACCACATTGAGCCTTTAGAAACAGTTTCTTGGGTGTGCAAAGAAAGATGCAAATATCAGCTGCATTATGTTGGAGTTAACATGCCCATTTAAATGACTTCTACCACTAATGATCCATTAGCTTTCCTAACTGCATAATGTGCCTTGGGTCCAGCAGTAGCCACCTTGCTGAATCCATATTCATGACTATGGAAAAAGGACCCCAGGGGCCTGGAAATTTACCTTGAAAATAGACAACTACCTTTTCGTCAGCTGAGTGAAAGAAAAAGTGTATTGTCACAATCCATTCTGAAAGCACCATTCTAAAAATGGTGCTTAAGAAATTTCACATCAGCACTGCCAGGCTGTGTTTAATAGAATTTAGCAGTGATGTTGTATATCCCGTACGATCATTCTTCTGTAGAGATTAGGAGCTAATGGAAATGTGAGGAAACAAGAAAGGTTTCTTTAGACAAGGTTAAAGTAAATGAGGTCGCTCGTGTCTAGCAAGGTTGTGCAGAATGCTTTGAAAATGTAATTGAAGCTGATAACGCTAGTTATCAATAAATAAAGTAATGAGTTCCTGATCACTGAAATTTGAACACAATTAGTTGTTGATTACTTACACGTATAAGCTTTTTGGTGAAAAAAGTAAAATGCCTGTGCAAAATGCTTAATGCTTAAATCTAAATCTAACCACCTTATTTTTGTCACATTAGTCAGTGTTAATTAAACAGCAAAAACAAAACTGTGAATTATGTTCGTATCCTTTGTTTAAGTTGATTTTATTTAGTTGAAAGTAATGACAATAATGTCAGTGAAACTAAGAGAGGGGAAACATTTAAATAAGATTATGGGCATTAGGGATGCCATAAGAATGGGTAATTATGCATTAAGTCAATACCAACATTTTAAAAACAATACCAATATTAGTGTTTTTACTATCAGTAGTATCAACATAACTTGATCCCTCACTCTATAACTCCGCGTCTGTGTCCTGTAACTCCAATGTGGCTTTAGCCTGTATGTTGAAATACTCAAACACTTAAATTGTCAATAAGTGTGTGCTGAATGTGATTTCTGTTTCTCTTTTTTACAGGTATCGAGAATGATTTCACTGATATCTGTTTCAACTTCCAAAACTATCTTGACATCCTTAGAGAGAAACCACCTACATATCAGATGTTCAAATGAATTCCTGTTTTTATGTCAAATGATTCATGAAATATTTGATTTACCTTTAGTCTTTGGAATAACAGTTGTAATGTAGGTTGCAGTTGCTTTATTTTTAAAACCTAGGCTAAGCGTTACAGTCAGAGCCACCACCCAGCTCTGCAGCTAAGGTGTGATCACTACACACACTGCAGTTGATTTGAGTATTATTACTACAGCCTGCGTTTAGTTGCTTTTATCTCCTTCAACTAGATGATTTAATGTTGGCTTGCTTGCATTGATTGAAGGAACAACTTTAAACCTTATCTCTAGTGATGCTAACTGTACTAATGAGTCTCTCTTAAAAGCCAACACATGGCCTGCCCACCTTGCCAGCTACTGCATAAACGGTGGACATGGCGAAAGATGTTGTGCCAAGGTGCAACTGTGGCTGCCTTCCCACCTGCCAGTGTCACAGGTCCCCCTCTCTGTTTTCAAGCAATGCATGATGGGAAGGCCATCTGACGATTCTGGGCGCGTTTCCACGGCACAACGTCCTCAGTCAAACTCTCAATGTACAAACACACTGGAGAGAAAGAGAAGGCGTCTGTTAATAGTGCTGTCCTCACATTGTAATGCCATCTGCTCCGTTGTAGGTCGTCTGGGGAGCAACATCAATTTATTGCTGTGGATTTGAGTGGCCCTTCAATGGTCCACTCTTGTCTCTCTGTTGTAATTTCAGGTGATAATGCTGTTTGTCCATCACTCTCCTCCAAATGGTAGGCAGTCTCTATAGCTATAAGTCAGACATTTCCTGTTGTCAAATTTTGTGTTGTGGTGCTGCAAACGTTTTACAAAAACATTGGATCGAGTCCAATAGTTACACATCTCTTTAGTGCAACAACGAATGTGATACATCCCACTGACACTGCACAGGCATCACATATCGGATATTTTTGTGCTCAGATGCTTGAATCCCGAGTCGAGTTGACATGCAATTTATAGACTGATGGAAACACTAATAGCAAAATCCATAATTGAATGATACAGGGCAATTTCTGCAGTCTAACTGTAAAATTGTCCACTTTCACTGCTATCCCTTGAGCTCAAAAAGATTAATATTCTCAGTGTGGTATACATCAGGATTGAATTGGACCAGTGCTTAAGATAAAGCAATATCAGATTGTAATGAAGCTGAGCATGTGGGTGCTTGTTTGTGTTTATGTGGAGCGCTGATTAATGCTGATGCGCAGGGGGAAGCCAGGATGAGACATTTATGCCCAAAGCAGCCTCCTAGACCCAGCAAGCCTGCAGCCACGCCCGCCAGGCACCAGTGCTCTGCTTCCAATCCACCCGAGGAGAGTCGCTCCGAGGTGTCATAACTTTATTCCTCTTACAAGCTGCTACAATGTGACTTTGAGCACAACCGTTGGGTCTTCAATAAAACTAAATGATCCAATCCGGTAATGGAGAGATATATTTTTAAATGACTGCCTCTCTCTGCACATCACTCATAGCATATGCCAAACCCTGATGCAGTACGCCTGTACATTAGAAAATGCATTAACGCATAACTACCTGATCCTGAATGTTACAGTATTGATGTGAAAGGATAGTTGTGCCATTGAGATCATGATCTGTGAGCACAGCAGTTCTTTTCACTATTTTGGCTCCGTGTCATTACAATTGTGATGCAGCATTCTTGTAAATAACTGCTTAGCGAGATGGGTAGGGATTAACCCCCATGTCCTTGTTCCTTCCTCATGATAGTTACATCATTCATACTGTGGGGCATACCTTTGCATTTGCTGCCTACTAAATCCCACATGCACCATTTTCTCTTTTGTCTTTTGTATGGAAGGTATTTCAGTCCTCAAATAATTCAAAGGGAGCTGCACAGGGACATTGGAAAAGTGTCTGACTAATAGCACGTTTACTTTCTTGGTCCAAAACATCAGAGACTAACTCTTTTTGTCATCTCCATCACAGAGCCCTGTGGCAGGGATTGATTGCTGCTCTGCTGATTCCTATGGACCCGCTGGGCTGTGCAAATGCCTTTTGACGTGGGGTGCATTTTTAATGTGTCAACTGAGACCCAGGGCACAATTACCATGAACTAAATTACAAGCACATTACTCTAGCCCTAGCAAAGAAAACCCATTGTGAGTTTTCTGGGCCAAGTCTACCTGCGATGCTAGGTGTAGCTCATTTGCTTATTCAATAAATGGCAGCTTTTGGCCTTGTTGCTTTTATGTGATAGATACAGTATAGAGAGAGATGTGGAGAGGGAGAAGAAGGCGACATCCAAATGTCCAGGGTTAGATTGGCACTCACGATGTTAATAAGTACATGGTATTCCAACTGAGCCACTAGCACATACCCTTAGGATAAATTTTACTACACAAAACAAAATAATGAAAAATCGAAGATGACTGCACTCATGTTTTGCAGGTCAAGGATATCTATCTATCTATCTATCTATCTATCTATTTTTTGCAGGTATAACATTTATTGCTAGTTACTATTAAACCTTTTAATTGCAAAAGATGAGCATAGATATATGAATATACTCGGTCAACACATCTCCAGGAATATAGAAGAAACATCACAGGGTTTTTCTAACATCTTCTACCCCAACAAAACAACTGCACCAAATGACCAAAAAAAAAAAAATATATATATATATATTTTTTTTAACCCAGTGAACGCTTACCCAGTTACACATTATTTTAAACCCCACCTGTACATGAAGCTCTTATAAATGGTGTGCAAACAGTTAAATGCATTATGTCACACTATAACACAAAAGTAAGCCATAAAAGGGTAAATTTAATATTTAGAAACAGTGAATTCACAATTTTTCTCCAAAACTGCATTCACTATGTGCTTACCACAATGTTATAGGGTGATACAAAACATTTCTTAACTGTTTATATACTTTTTATAAATGCTTCATGTGGAGTGTTTAAAATAAATTGTTACCAGCTTCCTCAGTGCATTATCTTTATCAGAGCATTTTAGGACTAATTATGCTCTTAATATACTGGATTAAAAGTGATAAAAGGCTTTGTTTTAAGAAGCTTTTTTGAAAAGATTTATGCCATTTTACAACAGCTTGAAAATGTACATAAAAGTAGTGTCGTGCTGCAAGCAAAGCTGTGGTAAACAGTGAGCAGTGGATTTCTGAAGAAGATCTTTTCGTAGGCGAGGGTCCAGCAGTGGGCTGGGAAACATAGCTTGTCTGGTTCTCTGCACAGCAGGGGGTGAATTTGTAAAGCGCTGCTACTGTAGCTAACACACTGAGACCTGACCTGCATTCTGCCCACATCCGATGGGTTTAGCTTATTCATAGGTTGATGTTGTGGTAGAGAACCGGCTGCAGCATTGGCACGTCACTTTATTTTGCAGTTGCTTGGTGGGCACTGTCATGCACCACAGTTGGGCGCCCCAGTATCTGTGGATGGCCAGGACAAAACAAAATCACCTCAGTAACAACTGTGCTTCCTATTACTGTCAGAGAACTGAATTCGATTATACAACTGGGTCCCAGAATATTGGATAGAAAAAATGGTGCAATCCTCACAACACTGAAGTACTGCATATCGAAAACCCTGATAAAATAAAGCCAAACTGTGACACATCAAATATAAATACAGTCAACAAGAATAAAAGCCAGTTTTTTTAAGTGCATGGTTTTTAAAAAAAAAAAAAAGAAAAAAAGAGCAGTGATTTTGCAGTAGTTAATCTCATTATTGCCATGTTTCCTGTAACATTCTCATACAGCTTAACCGACCTTCAGGTGATACTAATCATCTGTGGCTAATTACTGGTCTACCTGAGTAAACAAATGTGTTTTTTACTCTGGAGTCCAAACATTAATCATCACTCACAAGTAGTAGTTGTAATTAGCTAGATAGCAATAATTGAAGTTTGAAGTGTGAGAATTCATTGCAATAGAAAGGACTTATTTAAAAGCACTCGTTATCCGAGCTGGCGTTTCCAAACAGACAAGCAAAGGATCTTAAGTTGGACATGGAGCATATTCAACAAACTATAGAGTTCAGATACATTGATATTCCTAATTATAATCATGCTGGATGTAGCATTTTCTCTTATATCTGATACAGCAAGAAGCAATTTAGCAGGTAGGTCACCTAAAGCTGTGCTAGGCAAGATTTTTATTTAATTGTTTTCATGCAAAAATTCACCATCTTATCAGACATAATCACAAAGTGGGGCTGCAACAGAAAAGAACTTTCCATTCTCCCTAATTGACACACCGTAGATTCATGATTCAGAATTAAATATTATGTATGGACAGTTCTCCATCTACAAGAAGTAACAAGATATAACGTCACACGACAATGAAATTAAAATGAACTTCTTCATATTTGTGATATTTACTTTTAATTCTTGGAATCCATACCAAACCCCAACAATGTATTTTCACAACTGACCAGTTTGCATGCATAAAATGACCAACAGTTCCTTTATAATACCTAATTTGCTCTAATTACAATATCTAATTACTGCATCTGGTGACCTTTGACGAGCAGTTTGAAAAAGACACAATCTGACTAAGGTGTTTACATACCTTAATTAATGGAACGATTTAGCAAAAGTCTTGGTGTGTTAGCCGGGTCATGCTTCCTCCAGTGATGACCCTACCCCAATTAAAATAATCAGATAAATACATTTACATGACAGTCTCAGTATTAACATCAATCAGGATGGATGGATGGTGCAGCCTAAGGGTACAAAAAAGTGAGAGCAGATGACGTTCACGGTAAATGTACCATTAAACACCTAGAACAACACTCCGCCAACGGATTTGTTTTCACATCGGAACTGAGTGAAATGACTAGGGGACAGTAGAAGTTTTGCCAAGTGGGCGTTTCAGTGGTCCAGATGGGAAGCCATTACCAGATGGTGAATGCTAGTGAAGAGGAACGGGCAGGGTATTTGTCACCAATAGGGAAGAAATCTTTCTGCTTTTGAGGCCATTCTACCTGCAGAGATTGAGCTATGTAACCCACGGCTGCAAAATCTGAACTGAGCACTATGGCTGTTCTTTGTTTTGGATGCTTTGGTCAGTTGTTTTTTTGGAGGAAAAATGCTAGGTAGTTTTTTCAATAATTAGTATGAAGGACGCTAAGTAGGTGAGGAAGTAGAGGTGAATAAGCTGGAACAGGTGCTCCAGATGCTTTATGGCAGATGGGCGTACCTGTTTCTCATATGGGCTGTGATCCATGTTCCTGAGGTGAAAAATGTGTGAGAGTTGAAGCACGCTGTTGTTTCTACATTCACTGTTCCACAAAACCGTACAGTCAGCATGGACTTTCCCAACCCACACCAAAATGCAAGTAGATTTCATTGTTCTGTTGACATCCATTCCTGAAGGTCCTATCCGTCATTTGCCACGGTGAAAACCTTGGTGCTCATAATTAATAGACACAGAAAAAGTCTATTTACATCAATTTTCTCCAATATGTTTAAGTTAATGTGGGTAATGTGAACCCTGCCTATGGCTGTCAACCAAACAAGAGGGACCAGAGAGGAATGTGGAGTGTATAAATGTTCCATTTGGAGTTGTTTGCTGTCAGTGTGTAATTAGGTAAGGTCTCTGTGGGGCCATCACAGCGGAGGGACATCACTTGATTAGAACCATTAATCAAGTCTGTGCAGAGGAGACGAGGATGACTACCAAACTGAGATGGGCTGTGTGCTTTCTCTCAACGCTTCATTTCAGCTTCAGATTTGACAAACCCACTTTACAAAACCCATCCCTCATGCAGCGCAGAACTGTCCGAATGAGTCATTTAGCAGTGGCTGGGAGTCCCTTTAACCCATTAAAAACATTCCAACAAATTTCTTGTGGGGCAGCAAAACAATCACTCTCACATTGTCACTTTATTTTTGGTGCTTTGAGTTTCCTCATAGGAGTCGCAAAGTTAGAGATTAACTAAAACATGCAGAATGCATTAATTCTAGACCTCTATCATTTCCTTTCCATCCATCCCTCTGAGAATGCTCATAGCCAATTTGCCCTTGAAGCTACATTTTCCTTGTTAAGGCTAGAGGGCTTTGCTTTCATCTTAGCCGTGCCCGTGCTGCACATTTGGAGTATGCAAGATGTATGTGCTGTGAAAGGCCAAATGGAGCTTTTCATAGAAGGGAAGTGAGATGTTCTGTCATATTTATGAGGAGGAAAGTACTATTTTGCATCTATACATGTACGTTTGCTAACTGCTGCCATGAGATACAGCAACTCCTATTGCTGTTGCTGTAGTTTAAGAGTAACTTTCCCTTCAAACGTTCCGTTTAGAACAGTACATCCAACCAGAGGTTACTATGGGAACCTTTCACTCCTTGGTCATTAGGAGGATTTAATCATTAATTAACATCACTAGCATCAGTTATAGTGGCATGCCCGCATTATTTATATACGAACATACATACACAAACTGTATGAATGCATGTAATTGCTAACTCAACTCAGTAGTAAATGTACTATATATATTTTTACTGGTAAATGTTCATATTTATCAGCAGTACAGTAAATTTTGTAAATGAGTACAGTTCCTGGTTATTGTGAGTGGACATCACAAGTCACAGTCATGTGAGTCTCTCTCACACTCCTGTCACTGTTTTGTTTTGGGTACAATGTACCATGTGACCAAATGACCTCTTCAGATTGGCTCTGTAGTAAACTGAGATCTTTGAGGCACAGGAGATTCATTCAAGTAACACTACAACATCAGAAAACTGGCAAAAGCAGAGGGTGCATTTGGTAAGTTTTTGTGCTTGCCCCGTTGGACCAAATGAGGATGGAACATCTGAGGCCATGTGTTGTTTTGCCAGACTGGTGCACATTGGCGTATGTGCCTCTTGTCTGTTGGTAGACAGATAATAAATTACTGTAGTGGTAGTGGATGCATTAGATTTTAAACTAAAACAATGTTTTTGCATGTTTTAATCCATTTACAATAATTCGCTAAAACTTTACATTACTGCCGACCTTTTTTCCAAAGCATACAATTATTTTTAAATTGTTTTAATGCATTTTTTTCCTAGATTGAGCAGCTGTTTTTCATATTAATCAGAGTGCAAAAATAAACTTGCAGAACTGGCTTGAGATAGGTACAGTGCATTTCAGTGAACATCCTGCCTGGGTTCATGTTCGTCAAAGTTACTTTATCATTGCATGGTAATTTAGTTTAATACCCACATTGATGTGAAGTCTTCTGGTACATTCACATGCTGGTGGGAAGCTCCAACATTCAGAACCTCAAAGTCAGCTGCCAAACAGCATTGCATTCACAAGCTATTTGGCCAGAAAATCAAAACTAGAAGACAGACAATAAGCAAACATGGGAATCCTGAAATGGATGATATGGATTTATCTGCTTCTCACTTAAAAAAAAATAGTTTTTCTGGCTAACTCTCAGTGGGAAATTTGTTTTTTGTATTTATTGATAGCACATGAATACACCATCCCCCTCTGTCATAATCAGAACCCACACAGTATATACAGTATCTCCGCCAGAAACTAGTCCCTGAAGAAAAGATTCAAACGACCATGACTTCTAAACGTGGGCACAAATGGTAGTCAGAGAGGCAAAGGTT
>OMKZ01009043.1:6175-16321 GCA_900302535.1 Neoniphon sammara | reverse complement strand
CATAACACCCCAATCCATCCTCCACCCCGCGGTGTCACCCTGCCCCCCAAAAACGGACAACTAAACTTGAAGGAAAAAAAAAAAAACACCAAATGGTGCCAGCATGCATATAGACCAGGATGAATCCTGCCCTGGTCTCAGCAGGCCAAGCTTCATTTCACAACAGCTGAGGCAAATCCACCACAATGAAGATAAGAAATGCAGGCTTTGCTTTTTTTCTGGCGAGCAACTGTTTGGCAAAGTCTACCAAAGCCAAGTTTAAAAAAAAAAAAAAAAAAAAAAATTGGGGCGACATGAGGGATGCGTTGAATGAAGTAAACAAGTACCCATGGGATCTTTTCCTCCTTTTTTTCTTCCCTTACCCTCCGGCCCATTTCTCAGCCTCTATTTATTCAAGTGTTAGAGAAAAGGAGGGGATGGTGAAAGGGTTGTATACACCTCACAGCTGGAAACTGATAGGACTTTTTACAACCCACAGTGTCCTGCGTGTGAGAAAATGCAGTAGTTGGTCCAAGTCCCTTAGAAATCTCCCCCCTTTCCCAGTTCTTGGCCCTGTTTGTGGCTGACCTGAAGGCTCTTTGATCCAGACTCACACATGTTTCCTGTTGGTCTACCCTCACTCTTGAATCAGGGATGTGAAAGGGCCGTTTTATTCCCCCCCATTGCACGATGTTTGCCAATGACTCCAAGAGAATCTCTGTACAAGTACTTGATCAGTATCTGAACGGTGGTGAACTTCTTCCGAAAAGAGCCTGGAGGTATTTTTATTGCTCATAGCTTTTTGGCTTTTATACCCTGTCGTGAGAGAATCTAATGGTTTGGTTTTTCAGTCTGATGATGGTGCACAACCATAATTACGAGGCACTCATTAAACATTTCAGGTGGTTTATTATTGCAGTGCGCTAATGCAGAAACCACTTTCTCGCCTCTGTGTCTCGCTGTGTACATTGGCGTAAAGCAAAGGTATCTTAACAGAGTGTGCCGTACTGTTGTTCCACAAATACTGGGAGTTTCCCCCCTTAGAGCCCAGACCAGTGTGAAGACAGAAGGGGGGTAATTGACGTGGTAAAAAGGACGTAGGGATGTGGGGGCAGGGGAGTCACATTTTTTTTCCTCCCCTCTCTTGAATCCTTCCTTTTTTTGGAGGAAAGTCCATGGGAGGGGGGTCTCTTTTTGGAGTCAGCATAGAGTTACAAACAAAGACACACACACACACACACACACACTAAATGGCCTTGACTCTGGTTTTCTCAAAGTTTGACCTGAGCTCTCATTCACATGTGATGCCTCAATGGTGAAGCTCTTTCACAGGAAAGGTTGCATATGTTAATACTGAGTTGAGGTTCTTCCTTGATCAATTTTGCCTCCACTTGCTGCTTCTTGACCAAGCCTTACCTCAAATGTTTAGATCGGGATTCTGTTCTCTATACGATAGTGCAGCTCTGTATGTGTTTGGCTTGTATCCTTCCTCCGTTGTGCATCTGTTCACTTAGAAACGGAACAAAAGTGAAGCCCAGAGAAATAGTGGTTGTGCTCTTTGAGAGGCTACTCTGAAGTGCCATTGACATGCGGTGTCTGTCTATGCAGTGTGTGTGGGTGGTAACATGCAATGAGCCATTCAGAGTCCAATGGGTCCATCTGCCATCTCAGAGGCCCTGCACACACACTCACACACACACACACACACACACACACACACACACACACACACAGAGAGAGAGCAGAACACTCTGAGCTTAGCTTCGGGCTGCATACTTGCTTGTTTTCGGACCAAAAAAACGTCCACTTTTCTCACCAAAAACTCCCTGCAGAGAATCATATACTCTGACCAGTGGGAGACAGCAGTCACAGTCACGTGAGAATATTTGACAGTTCAATGAAAAAAATGTGAACATAAAGGTAAAAAGGTGTTCCTCTAATGAGAAGAGACATTTTTTTTGCTCCCTCATTTGATTTCACAGGCATTTTATGAACTCCAAGCCCCCATTAATCTCTGAACCTGGCTTGTACCAGTGAATATTTGTGTATGCGTGCACGCACGCATGTGTAGGCATGTGTGTGTTTGTGTACAGTCAATTTTAGTGCCAGGCACCAAAACCAGGCACGCACAGGCATTGTATGTGGCCTCCATCCTGGCCACATCCCACCCTCTCCCCCCTTGACTCTCCCTAACATGAATCATTTAAAGCCATAGCACTTTGAGCTAAATGAACTCCCCCTCTCACTCACCCCTAATCACATTAGCCTAAGTGATATGGGAACGCCAGGCCAGACACACACACACACACACACATACATATGCATACATATGCACACACACACACACACACACACACACAATCCCTCTCTCTCCCTCTTTCAACCCAAATAAATAGCTCCTCCAGAGCCTTAAGTTGTCCTAAGCTCCATCTTTGGATAATAGGCCGTTTGCACCCCCAAAGAGCCCAGTGTGGAATAATGAGGATCAAGACGAGAGCAGAGAAAGCACGATGGAGAGAAATGCAAGAGGGTGGAACGGAGGAGGAGAGCTGACACCGGGCTAATACCCACCCCAGGGCAAAACCCATCAAAACAGATGTTTTGTCAGGGTGCAAGGTTATTGTGAACGACTACTGAAGTTTTGTAGTTGACCCTAGCTGGGCGTTGTTTGACTAATGCTTAAAGAAGCTTGAGTGTGGACTTGACAGAGAGACTCTCTCTCCTTCCTTTGTATGGTACCAAACATATATACTGTATGTATATATGTATTTATGTGACCCAGGCTGTTTCTGCAGCCAGCCTGCCTCCTCCAGGCTGTCACGCCACATGGAAATCTCTCTTTCGTCAGTCTCTCTGCTTTGTTGAAGGCTTAAAAAGTGTAGGAATCCATTTGTCTGGTGTGTTTTTGTCCTTCACTATGCAAAGAGATGTGCTAAATGAAGAAGTCTGCAAAGCTAATGGCTCTGGACCAGTATAGGGTATTAACAGTATTTAGTATTCTGAGTAATTAAATAGTAGTTAAATGGAGGAATAACTATTTGATTTGCAGTAATAATATAACAGTCGGCAAAATCAGTAAGTCCTTACCTGTGTCATCACCCCTTCTCAATATCATGTCAAAGCATTATGCAAAAACTAGTTTTTGGTAATTTTAGATCCTTTTGTGTGTGTGTGGTCATTTTAGAAAATGACTAAAAACTAGATCCTAGTTTTTAGTCATTTTTATACACCAGGGTTGAACGGGGTCTTGCAACACAGGACCCAAAATGTGCATAAAGCAAAAATTTAATAGGACAGGCCATCCAAATGTTCACATCATATTGAAAGTGTTGTGTTTATAGTACAAACTCCCAACCTCACTCATGTATAAATGCTACACAGAAGCCAAGAATGTGGCGTGAGACGTGAGATGGCATGATTAGACTCGACATACACATATGCATGTCTGTGAAACCATGTGAAGAATCAGCCAGGGGAGGACAGAATGTCTCAGTGTGGGTTTCTGGTTAATAATCTATGGCGGGGAGAATCATGTGGTTTCACTGTTATTCCTCAGTAAATAGTTCCCAGCCCAACCCATCTTTTATGGATGAGCCTCTCATACGCCTTGTCGCTGCTGCTCACCTTCAATCTGCAGCAACCAGGCAAGCGGGAGACTGACAGGCCTATATGTGTGTGTGTTTGAGACAGAGAAAATGAATGACATTATTACTTTGTGTGCAGGGTTGGTTGGTCCGTTAGTGTCCCATCCTGGTGTAACACCCACGTACCTGCAGTACTCTGTTGAGCATGTCTTTACCTTTAAAGGACCATACCAGTCATTTTACATAGTGTAATATCTACAAAATGGATATACTTAACGCTTCAGCTAATCATTTCCCAAAGCAAGCAGCCGTATTTGAGTACTCTGATATACTTTTTCCGACCTTTTATCGGGTCATTGGAGTCCATTCATTCCAGTACGATATGAAAATTAACTTGGAGAGACTTCGAACTTTCTCCACACCAGTATTCCATCACTGTAATACAGACGTCATCATTAGGTTTCCTAAAAGAAGCAGCAATGTCATGTTTTGATGATTTGAAATTAGCCAAAGTGATTTCAACAGACCTGAAGGCCCCCCCTCACGGTGCATTCAGGGGGCGTCTGACAACAGTAGACTATGGTCATTTTCAGCTGACTAACAGCATCAAATTCACAAGTTGCTGTCAGTAAACATAATTGAGAAGACAATAAGCAAGATACTGTAGCAAGAGCTGCACAAACTTTGGAAATTGGGGGATCACAAGTTTGAGAGCTTCTTAGAGAAGATGACTAATTTGCTTTGATTTTTTTTTTATTTGTTCGCCCAGTCAGTTTGCTCTTGTAAAAGGTCTCTCCATTGGAAAATAGTCCCCAAGGGAAAGTTTACTTTACACAGTGAATTACCAGTTCCATGGTTTATGAATGGCGATGACTTTGTTAGCTACAGATGCAGAACAATATAAGGTGGGTGTTTCAACCAAAACTTCTAATTTGAAAATCCATGGATTTCGAGCATATGTTGCTCAATCTGTAGTACCCCCGCATGATATGGAAAATGGAAAAAAAAACAACAACATTCTGAATCACTGGTATGGTCCTTTAAGATCTGAAGATGGAAGGGCTTGTTTTTTTACGTATTCAAATGTTCAAAGTTTGAAATGCGTATTTTACCGGTTGTGCCTTGGGAAAAAGGCTTCATTCATGGTCCGTCACAATAATCACCTCTCATCTTCCTCCTCCTCCTCCATCTGCCCTTTCATATCTCTCCCTGTCAGTCATTCACCCCAGGCTTATCCAGCCACGTCTTTCTGCTTCAATCTTCCTCTTATTCCTCATTCATACTGTACAAGCTCTGCAATGTCTTGTCTGCGTTCTTTGCAATCTAACCTCGAACCAATTAACCGATTGTCTGTTTTCTCCCCTCCTTCCTTTCCCTCTTTGCCTACGGAAGATCACAAATATATCATTGCAGGTAAGCGCTGCTTTTACTGCCTCCTAACACTTCTTCCCTTTGCTCAGAGATGCACGATTTTCCTCTATCCTGATAAACTGTGGAAAGAAGTCGTAAACTGCCTCAGCATCACGCATCCCTTGAATACTCGAAATGATTTCTCAGTTAAGACACATTAAGTCGCTATTCAGAGAGGGTATGAGTTTTCTGCGGCTGCAGAGAGACAGAGAGAAAGCAGGAAGAGTGTGAAAGGGAGTCTAAAGATGTGTCTGTCCAGCAATCTGTCTAAAGCTCCTTTTAAGCTGGCCTAATTGAAAATGACTGTCAATAAGAGGTGCTTGAAAGATCAATGCCACACACAGACGCAAATACACACACACAAACGCGCAGCTGTTGAAGCGTTCCCGCAGGAAGTCCATGTGTATAGAAGGCCTCCTTCGTCAGTCCTGCAGTACAGTCAACACTGCGCTGAATGGGAACGAGCATTTCCATCCAGAATACAGTTTAATAAGGCATGGGATTGACTTGTTATAAGTTTTGTGAGTTTTTAGAGCTGTATGTTCTTTCAGTGCATGCAGGGAAAACATCTATGAAGTTTGGAGATAAAAAGAGTTTTCCCTTTGTAAAAAGTTCGACATCGGTGCTCTGAATGTTTATTTTTGCATTTGCTGACATAATTAAAAGCACCATGCTGGTTTATTAATTGCCCGTACCATATATGTTATGAACAAAATTTTTAATTGGGATGTCACCCTAGCTGTCTTTAAAGGAATACTCATACATTTTGGGCAATATCCCCTTTTTCTGACTTACCCAGACTGAGACAAGATGTTCGATACCATTTTCACCTCTGGAGGTCCACTGGTTCGGTTCCTGTGGGTAGCATTTCGTGTTAGCTTAGCATAAAGACTTGAAGTCTAAAGGAGTCATCAGCCTGGGTCCATCAAAGTGAAAAAATAAATCTTATAGCAGGATGTGTATTTCAAATACATATATTGTGTAAATAAGACCACTTTGGAGTTACTGTAAGGTTAATTTTTTCACTATGACGGAGCTAGGCTAAAGACTCCCGCAAACTTCAAGTCTTTATGCTAAGCTAACATGAAATGCTACCCATCGGAACCGAACCAGTGGACGTATTGAGGTGAAAATGGTATCAAACGTCTTGTCTCAGTCTCGGTGTGTCGGCAAAAGTTGGAGTATTGCTTCAACAAGTGTGAAAATGTACAAGCTTATGTATGCATGTGTGTGGTGTCGACCCTCAAATGAAGCTCCAGGCTTTGAGAAAATTGTGTGGCACAGAAAGGGTGGTAGTTGTGAGAAGGGGTTGGGGTGATGTCAAAGGTCATATGTGGTTTTGGTTGTGAAGGCTCTGACGCTTGCAACAGTCTGTGACCTTCTCAGTGAGGGTTTCCCCAGGGATCTCATTAACTGCTGTACAGGCTAACCATCCTCCCTGAGCAAGCTGATGCAAACAACCACCTGCAAAGGGAGAATGCAACATTGCTCACAGATTAGATAGACGGAGCCAAGACAACAGCTTCGCAGGTTAGCTTTTATACTCTTCAGCCAAGTGTGGTTCTGACCTATACACTCAGTCCTCTGCTTTGTTCTGGCTTTTCCTCCTGGCTCATGCTGTACATTTCTTTCATGATGTCCACTGTATCTCTCAAGCATTCCTTCACTCTCTCATTCCTTTGAGGCCTTTAGTTCTAATTTGACAACACATGAAGGATGAAGGAAAGAATTAGGCAGGCAAGACATGTTCTATCGTTTTCCATTCCCTGTGCCATATCTGACAAATTGCTAGACTTTTGTTACACCTACATTGTGAGACGGAACATTTTGCATAAAGCCCCATCACAGCGGTCGATAGCACATGAATAGCACATTGCGTGATGAGCTGCATGGGTCTCGTCACCGATGGACCCTATTGTCTGCTCACCAGCGTTTTCTTCAGGCAGCCCTATTCAGCAAGGCACAGGTAGTTTGGTCCTTTTCAAAGCACCACACCATTAGGAATGCATGCCAATGGAGAGGACATGTTTTGTAAGCCAGCTATGAATTGAGCAGATACCAATTTCTTTCCCTAGCCAAAGACAGATCCCTTGTTCCTCTTGTCTGCTCCAGTGATCCCCTTTTTC
The DNA here is from genome assembly GCA_900302535.1 of Neoniphon sammara. Taxonomy (NCBI): domain Eukaryota; kingdom Metazoa; phylum Chordata; class Actinopteri; order Holocentriformes; family Holocentridae; genus Neoniphon; species Neoniphon sammara. The sequence goes on along the minus strand of OMKZ01009043.1, from coordinate 9,222 downwards.
TCAAGCAGAACTCCATTAACAGCCCTTTAATGTGACTTTCAAACACCAGAGGATGCAATTATCTGCTGTCTGGTTTGGGAGGATAATCTATGCAAGAACCAGGATAAAGGGGATAAGACCTAGCCTCTGGTTCTTTGGCCTTCTGTTTCCATGATGGCAGGTGTCATTCATATTGAGTGATATATAGTACCTGCAGTATTATCCAATGCACTGATGAATAAGTAGCCACAGGGCATCAATCCCCAGCCCCTGCAGATCTTATCCCACTATTGTCCACCAAACTTCATCAGAGCCGCATTTTCTGACTGGCAGCTGACAGTCATAGTAAGTGACATCTGGGGAGAGGACTTTCTTCTTTCTTACTCTCTTTAAACTGAACCCCAGAGGTTTTCTTGGAAAAAATGCCCTGCCTCCTCAGAGGCTGTCTTGTTTAATTCAAGCAGTTTGACTTGAGGAGTTGAAAGTAAATGACCCTTTTGCACCATGCGACAGGTAAGGTTGGAAAGATTCAGTTCAGGAATGGTTTGCTGCGGGTACAGCTTGAGCTTTGAGCCAGTGATTTCCAGCTGTGACCTTGTTGTCAAGACAGTGGGCAATTTGTCCTTCTTATGTCTCTTGAAGTATCACTAAACCAAGGTTATTGATATAGAGACACGAGACTCTTGCATAACACGCTCCCTAGTAATCCTTGGTATTAAGTGGAATGACAAACAGGACAATCTCAAGAAGGTGCAAGGTATTTGCCCAAGTTGCAATAACTGTCATTTTGATCTTCTTTTATCTACTTCTTGAAAAATTAAAGAAAGTAACTTTGGCCTTTGAACCTGTAAAAGGTTTGAGTCAGATTCATTGATGCAAAACTATCCCTAACCTAAGTCGTGCTCTTTGGGGCTAAAGTTTCTAGGAGGGGGAATCACAAACTGTCCATTTCAGCCCCAGCAGCAAATCCACTATAGTCTTGCAGACTATTCATCAGTGGCACCCCCCTTGTCATGCCCCCTTTACTCCTACTCGCGCTCTTGTTGTTTAGGTTCCTCCCTGCCTCTTCCCCTGAGGTCAGAGAGGCCCCTGGCCCTCCCAGGAGCCTGGCCTTGAAGAGGAGACCTCAGTCCATTTATCAGTCCAACAGAAAACATCCCTTACTTGGGGCCATCCTGACCATCTGTGTCAGCCCTTCCTGAGATAAGCGCCTAATGAGCTGACATGCTCACATGATAGACCTGGTTTTAAATTCTTGCAAATGTAATTTGAAGGCGTCAATTTCTCCTAATGTTGCTGAAGCTGATGCTTCATTGCCTGACTCAGCCTAATGATTTCTAACATTGCTGGTGTACTGTCATAAGGCTGGTTGATGATGTATGGTAAAAGTTTAATGGACATACAATCTGTAACTGTGATTGTTTCTAGTCCACTGCCCTTCTCGTGGTGTTTATCCATGTCTTATAATGTTTATCCTTGTAGATTAATGTTTAGTAAATCTTATACACATGTTGTATACATTTTGAGGTGTCAGGTCCTTGGAATTTTTGCATGTTAGTTCTTGCCAGCTGGTCTATACAAGTGTTTATTTCCAAATGAGTGAACAAGTGTTTATTTCCATATGGAGCGTATGAATATTTATTTCCATAGGCCTAGGTGCACGTGTGTGTATGAGTGTTTATTTCCAACTGAATTTGCATGTGCATGAGTGTTCATTTTCAGATTTGTGTGTGAACGTCAGCTGTGTTCAGAGAGCAAATGCTCCCAGCAGCTTATGTTTAGTGCCATGCAGCAAGGCAGGGCTGACTGCGGTTGAGCTGTGCGTCACCATGACTCCTACTTTCTCAGCACTCTAATGGCAAGAAACAAAATCAACTTCTAACCTGGAATGGGGAGGGGGTTTCTTGCTATAGCCAGGGATATTGAGAACCCCACTTTCTTTCATCTCTTGCTCGGTTTGTGGACACTTAATTTGTGTTTCATTGAAATGTACAAGAAAATACAAGAGTTGTCATTGACGTATTGTTTTTATTTCTGTTGTCAGCCAACAGGTCAGGAAATTTGTCACCTAGCTTTAACATTTAAAAAGGCAAAATAATATAGTGGCTAGCAAGCTAATGTTAGCACTTTAGCAGCACTGCAAGTTCTGTTGTACACAAATGTTTAATATTCCAGGTTTGTTAGCATCTTCTTGTATAACATAAACAAAATATTATCCAATACCTATAATATGTAAACATATATATTACATTGTAATGTGACGCCAACTTTCTTTAGCCAGTTTGCCAGGTAGCTTTTCAGTGGCATAAGAAGTGGATTTTTACAGTCATGCATTTGTTTCTCGCAAATAACAAAGCATGCAACAAAGGACAAGACAAGGACAGTATATTTATTTTGGGAATACTGCTAAAGGTATGACAATTTCAATGGGAAGAGACAGAAAAGCTAATTTTTAACAGTGGTGTTAATAGGGAACCTCCAGAAGGTTAAAAGCTTATATGGTTTCTGCCTTAGCCTTCCTTCCGGTCACATCCTTCTGGTTATTAGAAAAGCTCTTTTTATGACAGCAACTGCTCTCCACTTTTTTAAAATTGCAATTTCATTGTATTTCTTTGATATCTTTGAATTAATCATTACATGGTGATCTGAACAGTTTGTGATGTTTCTTTTTTAATTGTATTCTTTGGCCATCGAAACAGGCACAGTCCAATTTTTCATATCCTATCACAGTCAGTTCATCAGGGAAACTCGTTTGCTGGCAATAGTGGAAATAAAAAATGGCTGCCATGGCTGAGCTGTAAATTTTTGCTTCCAATTCTTAAAATATCCAAGGTATCAAAGTTAAAATATATACCAATTTTGATGAAAAAGGTGAATTATTCATGTTCATTTTGCCTGGACTGGAAGTGCCTCTTTTGTAAAGGGAGTAGAGTGCCACCTCTTGTGATTAACAGTTGTGAATTGCTGTGACTTGTGTCAAATTATCATAGCCCAGAGGAGCGTTTATTGGGTCGTAGAATTAGACAGCTTAGTAGTCTCTAAATGCAAATAAATGACGGGCATAAAAG
>OMKZ01009025.1:10200-22551 GCA_900302535.1 Neoniphon sammara | reverse complement strand
GAACCTGAACCAGAATGTGATAATAAGATAGTGCTTACTCTATTCCACATACCAACGAACACTGTGGGTCTCATGGACCGGGACTGAAGATGGTCTGGGGTAAAAACCAGAATGGATGTATTGGATCACAATAGAAGATGTAAAACATGTAAAAACAGAGTATTTTCTGATGTGTGTGTGTGTGTGTGTGCGTGCACGTGTGTGTGAGTGGGTGTGTTCCAGTTTATGAATGTGTTTTGGTGCTTGTACAGATTTTGTCATCATAGAAGTATCACATTGCACTGCATGTTTGCTGCTCCGTCCCTGACAGCACTGCAAAAATCACCATCTGCACAAGTGATTTAGTCTCATATTTGGAGTTAAAATCGTGTTTTTTCTTTTAAAACAAGTGAAGAAATCTGCCAGCGGGATGCAATAATCCCACTTGTTTCCAATACAGTTTCTCTTGTTTCAGGATTTATTTCTGGGAGCAAGTATAAATACAAGACAGGCACATCAGCCCACTAGCATCAGGTAAATTCTGGAAACAAGTTGATCAGCATTGGAAACAAGTGGCATTGTCTCTTGTTTGAAGAAAAACAAAATTTTAACACTGAATATGAGACTAAAAGACTTAGTAAGGTGGATTTTCCCTTTACCCACAATCAGAAAGCATGGACTATTAATGTAATAAACAACTTTTACAGATTTTGATATTCTGTATAATATTCAAGAAAGCCCCTCTTAGAGAAGGCACTGCAGTTAAATGCAGACTAGATGTAGAACAGATGGGGGAACTTCTATGATGACTACAACTGTGTGTATGTGCAGAAATGTATATATGTATGAATGCAAACCAGAGCATGCTTGAATAAAGATGTCTATTATTTTCCAATAAAGAGTAACTGTGGATGCTCACATTGATTGTGGTTGACAAGCCCTCTGGGTGTGTATCTTTACTGGGTCATTGGTGGGGAAAAAAAGCTCCAAAAACCAGTTTAGTGCCCCCCAAATGCATTTTATTCAATAAACGAGACACTATTCTTCCATCGGATGTTTGGATGGATCATTGTTCCAGCAGGATTATTAGATAAAATACATGTTTTGGAACAAACATTTATCTTGCTCTGCTGTGACTTTTACTTTAAGAGATGATTAAGAAATATGTTGGATATGCACAAACAAAATTCTTTCCAGCCCCATGCATACGTGTTCGCCTAGACGCTGTCAGAAATGTCGACGCAGAGAAAGAGACGCAGACAGACATCCCCTCCTCTCCACCCCGTAACTCATTCTGAGTCTGACTGAAAGCCATCCTCATCCTCCACAGCTACTGAGCAGCACGTAAAGAATAATCCCTCCTTGGTATCCATTCAGGTATTTTCACGAAAAACAAAAATGAAAAAGGAGACATTCATATCCCTTATTTGGCTCCACATGAAGCCCTTTTCCAATTATTTATTACTTAGAGCACAGATAAACCTTTTGCCTCTCCTCTCCTCTCTCCCCCGGCTTCATTCTTGGAGATAAATCAGAGCAGAAATGTTGTGTCTGACTTTATTGTCTGTTCTTCTGATGAGGTTTACACTACAGCCTCAGGCAACGTGTAGCTCCTGTTGTTAAAGCTTATGTTTTGACGGAAATTAATTTTAGAAGTCTGGAGGTATGTCGAGTGCTCAGACTGGCTGTGTGTACAGTACTGCTGCCGACGTGAGGAGTTGCATCTGCAGCAGGATCAGATACACATCGTGCCTGCCTTCACATTTTGTCTCAGCGTTGTTTTCCCACTCCGTCTCTCATTTTTTACTGGGGTGATTCAAGGCAAAATGTGGTTAACAGTGGACCAGTGGGCTTTGTTTGAGGCTGAAATGGAACAGGGAGGGGAGAGGATAAGAGTTTTGGCACCAACATACACACTGTTGTTGCCTCTATTTTTACTTTGACTAATGTTGCGTGATAGTGTCACCATTGTATTGTAGTACATTTTCCAAAAGCCCACAAAATATAAATACCTTCACCGGGTCAGAGGCTGTGCGACTGTTGCTTTTCCAGCTTCACATGACCTTCCGAATCGTCTTCTCCAGACATCAAGTGGATTCCTGCGATATTGAAATCATTAAGTGGGCTTTATTAATTTCTCCCTGCTGTAGTCCAACCAAAATAAACAATTCCTCTAGCCAATCCACAGAGTTGTCGTCCAATCACTCACAGCATCCTCATCCTCCCAGCTGTCACTGCAGCCATATTGCTGCCTTTAATTGTCTGCGGTGGTGATAGTGAACATCTGTGTGGGATAACATTCAATTCTCCACAGGCTGTCAGAAATCAGACCCCTGGCCCTCTGGGCCCTCACATCCCGAGCTCACCCTCTAGCCCAACTTTCACCTCTTTTTCTCCTTCACTTAGTGTCATGTTTCTCTTGTTATCTCCCTCACAAATATGTTTAAAGGCTATTCTCTCCACCAGATTTTTCTTTCCCTCTTTCCTTCTCTCCCTCTCTCTGTGTACTCTCCTCTCTCTCTACTAAAATCCAAATGCATGGCACACACACACACTCACACACACACACACACACACAAACATATGTCAGCAACACAAAAGCCTGACTTGGCATCCAGGGAGTTTTTCTTTCTTCGCTACCTGGAGAGAGTACAAAGCAGGGCTGCGTGGGTCTTTGAGGGCAGCTGCGCTTGCTGTTCAAATTGAAAAAGACCATTAGAAGCTCTTGTTATGAGGATGCAGCGTTTTGACTGCAGTGCACTACACTTCAATTCAAACCACAAAACTGAGGTGGCTACAGTCATGGGTAAGTATAACAAATCCAGGTCTCAAACACGGGATGACAAACATTTTAGTCAAATCAATGAAAATGAAAAGTGACATGAAACTGTGATTCAAGATTTAATAAAGTGAAATAAAAAATTAAGATGAGGGGAAAACTATTTCCTTTTGATTACTATAATACACCAATAAGGCACCACAATAGTCTTTCCCCAACTTTGTTCCTAGATACATAAGAGATTGGAGCTGAGGCCTAACCAGAAATTTGCATTATAAGCCAGTTGAATGGCTTACATCAACACTTTCACATCCAAATCCACTGGAAAGTTTGGCTCAGTCATTTGATCGAGACAAGATCTGATGATTCAAAAATGTTTTTTCCCTGGTTATTTATTTGCCCCACTAAAACTGAAAAGATTCCTTTGCTTTTAAGTTCACATTATACTTTTTATATGAACTTTAAAGGTTTTGGAAGTTCCTTTTTTGAGTGCAAACCATTCTTTCCTTTTTGACGTATTTTATTGGTTTTGACACACCAAAAAAAGAAAAGGTGAGTGTATTGATTCCACCTGTAGACCCCACTAAAACTGATCCATCCAGGGGCCATGATGCATACATATAAGATAAACAGTTATATCTTAAAGTTGGATTCCTCTGTCTTATTCGGCAAAGTGCCTTTGAATCGTCCGTTTCCTTTCCACAGCTGTGCAGGAGGTGAAAGATGAAAGTTTGCCGTGGAGCAGCCAGAGACAGCCATCTATCACAGATCTCTGCTGCGTAGCTGTTGTTGCTCTCGCAGCACAGAAACGCTGACGCCACGTGACGCCTCTCTGGGACCACGAGCTGGTGAGTCCCTGGGAGGCATTCTCGTACTGCGGGGGCAGCGTGGTGATGGTGTGGCGGGGAGCAACAGAGGGGATGTCGGCTGGGAAGGAAAAGGCTCAGCTGGGTGTTCAAGAGTAGGCTGTAAGGCATAATGACCGAGCTGCATCCCACGGAGAGTCGATTGTGTGTCTGAAGCTCGGCGCCTCTGTTGCCTGGCCTCAAAGGGATTCGATGGCAAAGGAGCACTCCTCCACTTTGGTTTGTCAGCACTGCAGCCAAGTGCCTTCCTTACATCCACAGTGAACAAATCTGTGATGTTAGAGTCCCTCTGCAGTGTTGTAATGCAGGATACCCTTGTCATGATATTCATGTTACAGCATTCCAAGTATAATCAGTTGAATTGCATGACTGGATCAAATCCATTTTCTATTTAAAGTACTGCAATTTAGCTAATCAATCCTGCTCAGTCAACCATGTGATCCATTTTTAATTCTGTGATTACTGGTTTTCATTACAATATCAGTCGAGGAGAGCATTAGAGGCATTTTACTGCCTAATAGACTCAGAAAGGAAACATTGTTTGTCAAAATAATGTGAACGTAGGCAGCTAAACTAGAGGGCTTGTACAAATAGCTATCTGTCCTACCGGCCCCCATCACTCCAGGTTCCATAAAACAAGCCTTAATCCCTGATTTTCTGAGCTGTTTCTCTTCTTAATGTTTGCTTTGGGGTTGATTGCACACCCCGTGTTATGATTTCATTATCATAAATTGTGAGCATGGCTCCACACACACATTTTCCATATTAAAAAGTAGGGCTGTGTATTTTTGGCCCGGTGGAGGCCAGCTCGCAGATTACAGCTAATGCTTTTCATCTGGTAGAAAAGCAGATGACCTGTTCATTGGCCAGCGAGACTGTCGGGACAGGGAGGGCTGATCCAGAGATCTGATTGGACGCTGCCAAGTTTGTGATCTCTTAATAATGATGTGTCACTAATTCATGCCAGGAGATAAAAAGAAAAGGCTAGTATTCGCTACTGTTTATGGACAAAGATATTCATCTGCCATTGTTTCCATATTCATCTGTTCACCGACTCTTCACTGCAGTCCAGTTTCTCTGGCTGTCATAATCACTAACGTCTGTCAAGTAAGATTATTTTGAACAGTCTCTACTATTCTGTCCTTTTTATTTTTTTTTTTAACCTTTACTTTTGAAGTTTTCTCTCCAGGCATTTGACACGTAGATAGTCAGGGTTTGGATGTGATGACTGTGGAATGGATTTGTCCATTAAAGCAAACAGAGGGAACCCATAGCCCTGTGGAGTCCCTCTGTCTGTTCTTGCTTTTCTCTCATGCTCTTTCTCTGATCCTCTCTCTTACACACACACACACACACACACAATGCACCAGTCACAACTGCCCTCCTGTGAGGTAGCAGCTTTAAAATTTATTTGCCTCTAGCTAGAATAACACAGCTCTACGTAAACAGATGGTAGGAGGTGATCTTATTATTAATAGTAGTGAATCACGGCGCTCTTTGGCTCCGTTAGTAACACACAGTGCTCATACCTCCACAGTACAATACTCACATTATGCTTGTTTAAAACCAACAATTACAGATACAATATTACATTACCTTCTGACATTAGCTATGTGAATGTGGTTTAGGTGATTTCTTATGTAATTTCAGTGTTACTTATTTTATTTGTGATTAATCTTAAATACCACATGTAACAAGTCAGGTGAAACAGAGATAATCCTTAGGAACAGGGGTTTTCTAATTTTCTCATGTTCCGGATCCCTAAATTGATTTTCATTAAGCCGCACACCCCCATTTGAAGTGATTTGTGCCCAAGAGATCCTGATATATACATAAAATATTTTGGCTTGTGTTAAAATTTTTTTTAGATGTCATATTTGAACATTGGCAAAAAGATTCTAAGCAGTAACATTTAAACGTAATGGTAAATAATCACTCATACATGTATTAGTATTATAAAGATGTCCAGTCAATTAAATTACAGCGAAATTAAACTATTCCTCATTTTGGCCTCTGGAAGCTGCTCAAAGACCCTTGGGTGGTCCCTGGACCCCACTTTGAAAACCACTGCTATTTACAAAACATTTGTGAGGAAAACCTGATCAGTCAAGAACTGCCTGTATGTCCCAGAATAATTTTTTTCTTGTTGTTTCTTACTGCTGAGTCTACCCTCCAAATACATGGTGTTACAAAACTGAGGCCCCATGTTGAAGTCATTTGTTTTCAATGGGTGACACTGACAACACCCATGCTTTGCTAATCCCCAACTGTAACCTCGATCTGCCATTCAGCTGGCTGCCATGGACACTTTCTTGGAGCCTTCCCTGACAGAAGGACCTGACTCATCAAGGGGACGTTACGTTTTCTGTGCTACCATGCACGAGAAGTGCAAGTTCCTTCACTCCCTCCGTGCCAAGTCAGAACAGGCCTGTGTGACGCTAGTGGGGAAAGTAATGAGATCATGACTAGGTATTCAATTTAATCCAATATTTATGGAACATTTATTGAGCAAAACCTGAGCGGGGGAGGAATGACTATTTATGGCATGGAGGCTGGGTGGGACAATGCATGTGTGTGTGTGTGTGTGTGTGTGTGTGTGTGTGTGTGTGGTGGGGTGTTACTGTAGCATGTGAAAAGATTTACTAGCTCAAATTAAAATTTACAGTCACTCAGTAATTTACTTGCTAACTCCACTTTCAGAGCTACTGTATAAGATAAGTTTGAGGAGGCTGCAACATTTTCAAACAAACAGCAAGTAATTACTTCCTATCACTGGTCTTTTAACAGGCAAACAACAGGCAAACAAAATTATCAGCTTTACCCACATGCAGCAAAGCTTACAGTACACCACTAAGGTCTTATCGAAGGCAATCAATTATGAATACTCATTTTAGAGATACTGAGTGAGCCTGACCCTTGATGAGTAATGTAATTTAATGTAATGTAAAAGAAATTTCTCCTCTTTTTCAGTAGTGCATGTTCTCCATTCTCCATTTATTTCTTAGAGACTGTTAACAGACAGACAAGAAAGGGGAAAGAGGTTGATTGAAAGTATTGAGATTATAATTATGTATCTGCTGTGCTGTGTAATTGTCCGCTGTTGTCTCAGAAGAACAGGTTAGCGTATGCAACCGAATAATGGATACAAAATTACTGACATCTGCTGGGAAAATACAATACACATCGCTTTCTGCTGCATTTTAGCGCCATCTAGTGGTTGTACTTAGCGGATGTGACGTAGGCCTCGGCATTACGTCCAATCAGCGGCCGCAGCGCACAATTCGAATGTCAACTCGCAGAGAGAAATAAGTCGTGATGATATGGATTATTTTACTGCCCGATGACGTTATAAACGCTTTTTGTTGAAGTGATATTTTGCAAACCAATTCGTTTTTTGCTGGTATATGCTGGTAAGTCAAATTTCAAGTCCTTTTTAGATAGAACGTCAGAGTGAGTACGTAATGGCTTACCTTTAACTAGCATGCTAACGTTAGCTTACGCTACATCGTTTATTTTGCTGAGATTATCAGAATAATGCAGTCGTGGTTTGCTTTAAATCGACCAGATCACACTCCGCAGTGACTAACCCAGGACTCTCAGCCATGGTGAGGGAACGGGGGCAGAAGAAGTCCTTCCAGCAGAGTCTGGAGGACATCAAGGAGAAGATGAAGGAGAAGAGGAACAAACGGCTGGCCAGTGCCTCAGCACCCAACAGAGGACGATCCAAAATGATCAACAAAACCAGTGGTGAGGAAATAATCCCTTGGTAGCTTTTCTCAGATCTTAGTGCGAATGGCTGTGATAGCTTTTCCCATGTCAGCCGTCTTTCAGGGCACCAACATGCAATTTTCTATTTGTGATTTTTAGCTGATTGCTTATATCATGATGTGTGGACAATGTGCGCTGAATGGAAAATGCTAGATATAGACCAGCACAGAGTATATTCATATATAAACAGAATTTCGCCTCAGAACTAGCCAGTATGCCCCTTACTTTTTTTATATATATCATCTCCTAGGTGGTAACAACAGGCATATCATCTTGAAGGGTGTCCAGCTGAACAACAAGGCCCTGGCTGTAGCCCTGCAGGCAGAGAAAGAAAAAGTGAGGCACGCTAACACAGTGATCCTGCAGCTGAAGAGAGAACAGCAGGCTCTGTTTCTCCACCTCCTGCTGCTCAAGAGGAAACTCAAGGAGCAGGAAGCCCTGGCAAGTGCTGCAGAGGTGAGGCTGGGAGACCAGGATGTGTTAGGGGATTTTAAAACAACAATACTGCTACTATTACCAACAGTGATTTAATAATTTGTTTCCTAATTGATTGTTGTAGGGAAGTTCTCTTTTCCTTCTCTGCCTCCACAGGGAAGTCAGAGCACAACGTCAGCTATAGAATAGGTAGACTTTGGTGTCTTCAGGGTCACTTCAGCAGGGTGATGCCTGCTTACACAGAAACTTTAATCCAGGTCCTCTAGTTCAATAACTGTGTTTATGCCTGAAAGTGTGTTTTTATGTCTGTAACTGCAAAACTACTAGTTGTGTACATTATTCACTGACATTTGCCAGTCTTATATTCATTGTCACAGTGGATGAAGGCTTTGTGTTGTGATGATGACGACATCACAGGTTAAAGTTCAGTTCAGGCTTTTCAGGAGACAGCTGGTTCGTGCTCACAAATATTGATTGAAGTGTTGAAGATAATGGGGAAAATTTAGGTTTTCATGTTAGATGTGTGCTGCATCTTAGATTTACTCATCATCAACCAGAGTTGAGGGAGAAGTATGTCATTGTAACTTAAACATTGTTGTCATGTCTATTCTTTCCTCTGTGTTGCTTTAGGGTGAACCTAGAAAAATCATTGCTGAACCCCAAAATCATGTGGATTTGCCTAGGTAACCAACAATCAAAAATTCATTACATTATATTTTATGGCATCCCTTATGTTTACTTTTATGACTATGAGTATTGACTTTCTGTTGCCTCTCTTTTTACAGGGGAACACAAATCAGTCAGAGCCTCAACAAGCCCATCATATGCAGTGGTATATACTCACTGTAATATTAGTTCATATTACAGGACAGTTGTCATGTTTCGGTTTCACATACATGTACCTTACAAAAATGAGCTCTGTAGTAATAGTAAAATTGATTTTTCTCATTTTTCTTAATAGACCTTGAGGTCCCTGAGAAGTTTGGAGAACCTGAATTTGACACACAGGTTACCTTGCCGCGCACAGTGGGTGTGAGGCGTCGGCATGCAGAGAGCAGCAGCGGGAGGAGGAGGTCTGATCGTGTGCGAGAGTGGAGATCCTTCAGTGAGGGGAACTCTGTCACACCTCTGCAGGGTACTGTGGAAAATGTCCTGCAGGGCTTGGGGACCTTAACAGCAAGCCCTATCCACAGTGACAATGGAAAACAGAACCAAATGCAGCAGCAAGAGGAACCAGAACCAGCAGATCCCACTGGCTCTGAGGAATTTCAACATTCCACCCCGGAGCCTGTCCCGTCTAAAACCACCAACCAGCAGAGACCTCGCAGGAAACAAGCCCAGCAGCAGCCCTGCGCCAAACCAGAAGCAGCGACGCAGAAACCCGAGAGGGGGCGCAAACCAGAGCGCGCCCCCTTGAAGAAACCATGGGAGAATCCCAAACCAAGAGCCCGCTCGAAGAGCCGGGACCGGTCAGCCACGCGGGCCCGAGCAGCTCCCACAGCACAGAGCGACAAACTCAACACCTCCCTGGGATTCAATGACACGTTTGACTTTGACTGTGAGGAGGCAGTTCACCTCACACCCTTCAGGGCCAAGGCTGAGGACAATAAGACGGTCACACCCATCTGTGAAGAGGCTCCACAGAGCGGACAGACCCCAACACAGACTCTACCTGTGGTTTCCAAGGAGACTGACACTAGCTTGTCATCAACATCATCATCTGAATCGGAGGACAGCCTTTATGTTCCACAGAGGGCCCAGAGGAGACAGAACCCGCCTGACAGGACCAAGGTCATCCCCACTCGTAGAAGACGTCATTCTGAATTACTCAGACAGAAAGAAAATATTCCTCGACAACAGGAGATGTCTGGTGAGCATTTCCGCTTTAAGATTTTAACTCTGAGTTCATGTTTTGATATGTTTTGACTGAATTGACCGGCCACACTGAATACTCCCTCATCATCTACTTTTTAACATGGCCATCCTCCACATGAATAAGTAAATTGTGATGAATTACACATTTTATCTTTTTGCCTGCAGTCTTTAGAGATGATGAGTCGAGCCCTAAGGCTCTGGGCCCTGAAAAAGAGCTGCCTCTCCCCCAGTCCCTCGACTGTGTCTTTGGTGACAGCCCTGACCCGCTGGCTTTGGAGCATGAAAACCACCTTGGTGAGTAAATGCTCAGGATGTTGCTGTCAGTCATCTTCAATTGAGATCAATGACTGCAGGTCTTGGTAAACCCAGTGGGGCGTAAAGAAGTGAACAAGGGACTCAAGGCACAGAATCTATTAAAAAAGAACCAAGGCACCTTTTTGGGCACAGGTGGTAAACAGTGCTGCCCAATAGAATGCCCTGCAAATCACAGATCTTATTCCCCAGTCCCATGTTGACATTTTTGCTGCTGGCAGTATGCAGATAGAAGATGATTATTCGTGTTTGTGATGACTGTCATTCCAGAGCCTTGCAGAGAGGAAGTGGAAGAGGATTGTTTGATCCCTGTCACCCCTGGAGTCGAGGCTGAGATAAAGAGGATAGACAACGTTCTGTCCAGCTTCGGAGACTCCACTGAGACGACTCCTCTTTTACCCACTCAAACGCCCAAGAGGGTCAACAAATGCAAAAAACGTAAAGCTTTCCAAATGTTTCTTCTCAAAGCCATTTGTCTTAACTGAAAGGCCACAAAATATTATTACACAGGATCACTGAGCACTGTTGTCCATTTTCTTTGAGACTTTTCTAGATCAAGTTCTGTGCATTTTCACTTGTGTATGCACTGGCCTCACTGCACTTTTTAGCTGTTAAATGGTGTATAAATATGGACACACACACACTTCCTGTTCATTTCTACTGGGGAATTTGCTTTCTTTGTATCACACCTTTGAAGCATTTTCCTGTCCCTCACGTTTCCACAGGTGGGCTTGGTGTCAGGACAGCAGGGCGGGGCTTGAGTCTGTGTGATGTGACCAATCTGTCCCCTGCAGCCTATCGAAAGTTCTCCTGCGGCGGTTCACGCCCCTCTGATGCCCGATGCTCCACCCCCGCTCCTGCCCGCAAGAGGCGCTGTACCATATCAGTGGATTACAAGGAGCCCTCATTAAACGCGTAAGTTCACAGATTGATGCAGCTGTGACAATGGCTGTTATTGTAAATGGTTCAAGATATGCTCGCTGTATTTGTATCCCTCAGTGAGCTGCTGACTGTTCATACATTTTATTCTCATCATGCCAGGAAACTCCGGCGAGGAGACAAGTTCACAGACTTGCAGTTCCTCCGCTCTCCTGTCTTCAAACAGAAGTCCAGCCGGAGGTCTGTGCAGAACTCGAGGAAGTCCATGAAAAGCCAGCAGCCGCTGGAGAAATACAATGAGTCGTTTGTCGGATGCCGCTGACAGCAGCTCCTTCATGTTCATCCACTGTGAGCTCAGAGTGTTGACGGGCATTGTGATTTTTAACATGTAGCTTGTTGGACTTTTGACAAGTGGTCATTTTGTTTCTCTTGAAAACTTGTAAATCTGTTTTATGTGATGATCAATCTTTTAAGAAAATTTGTTCCTTGTTTTTTAATTTTTTATATTCTGTATTGCAAGCAATGTTTGGTGTATCACCGTTCGCACCGCCCTTTTATTCTCTTGCGACCCGTCAGTCATTCTTCTTGCCATCTCTAGATAACTGGCAGTGGCCCTCTTTATAATATATGCTGTTGTTTCACTTAACTGCTGTATTTTATGACATCCTAATTGAGTATGAATTATTGTCATGTCATCTCATGTATTCTCTATTCCTTTCCACAGTGTAATCTCTTTTGATGTGATAATAAACTTTTAGCTAATGCTTCATACAAGTTTGCGTTATTAATTAGTGGCTTTGGCAGAGTGACAGTGGACACAGTACATATTCATTATTTCCCATTTGGATTATGGTTTGATTGACTGTGATTTGAACTGTGATTGAAGGGAACTCATTGATCACTGACAGCCTAATATCTGAAAACAGTTCGGATAAAACCTGTTTCAGGTCCATGTATTTAGGTCAGTGCTACTGTGTTGGAATTGAGGATTTCTCAACTACATCATATACTTCTATACATTAAATTTTCATCCATATACTTTCCTTGATTTGTGATGTCCCGGGTCAGTAGAAGATGTACAAAGATCCAATACATTAATTTCGCCTCTGTTTTATTCAGTCTATAAAATAAGCTAATACTATGTCATTAAAACCAATAGTACAAAGAGCATGAAATAATTTCTCCAGACATTACAAAATTCATTTTTTCCTAAAGTTTGAAAAGTACAAACATCTTTTTACAAAACAGCAAAACTACATAGTATTGCACAATCTTTTTTTCATTTATCTCCAAAGTACAAAGTTATCAATCTCCATCTGCAGGACAAAAATAAGACAGAATAAATTAAGACCTTTTCGTAAGCATAATTCTTTTAAATTACAGCACATAAATAAGAATAAACTCTAGGTAATTAAATTAGTCATTAGTTAACAGCGATAGATTATATCTAAATCAGAT
>OMKZ01009021.1:6866-16995 GCA_900302535.1 Neoniphon sammara | reverse complement strand
TGTGTTTAGTCTTTTTTTTTTTTTTTTTTGCGGTACATCACTGAATAGTTGTTTCAATGCTACATGATATGTAAAATTATTCAAATCCTAATAATTCATTTTTTTTTTTAGCTTTTTTAAACATCTGCATGATTTTATTCACTTTTTAATACTTCTGGCACGCCGTTGACATTGCCAGCACCCAAAGCCTTTGCATGTCGGGGCCTTTGTCCCTCAGTCTGCAGCTGGATGCTTTTCCAATAGGAAAACCAGGTCCGCATTTTGTTTACACAGCATGTTCTTCCAGCGCGGCATGAGCATGGGTCAGACATATTACTCACACTGATGTAAACATTGCAACTTTAAAAATATTGCAAAATAAGGCTTTGCATGAGTACTGAGGTAGGAAATGCATTCAGCGTGTTTATTAGAACTCAAAGACACAAACAATGTGTTTGTATTGGGTTCTTTTAACTGCATCTGTTACCCAGCATAAACCGATATCCGCACATATTTGGACAGCTTGTCCTGTCAACTTTCAACAGAAGCCGAAATATTTCACACTCCTCTCTGTACCATTGGTCTTTTTATGGCTTTGAACTCATTATGGTTTTCATTTCAGTGTGAAAAATGTCTTTGTTGTGTTGAGAAAGAGCATCATCAGAGAGAAAGGAAGAGCTCACCATCACTGTTAACAAATTCCTGCAGTGCTTTGAATGAGCCAGACTGCCGGGGCTCCTGCGGCTCCTCTTGGTCTTTCTGTAACATCCGGTACACATCAGAGTCCTCAATGGATGTTAAGGTCTTGGAGCTGAAAAATAAATAGATTAAATAAATTGCCTCCATATTCTTGTGTTTGTATAATTTCTGTTTTATAATAATTCATATTCCAGACTACCCTTTTCTGTGGGAGCGATTACTCAATATCAGTAGTTCTTAAACTTTTTTCACTTGTGACCCCCTAAAACAAAGCAACACCCACTCGCAATCCCCCTCACAGGCTGCATATGCAGAGCAGAGATCAGTCCAACTGGAGAACAGCTCAATTTTCAGGTTGTTTAATTTATGCACCTAACAAAGGAAGCCTCAAATTTTAAAATTACTCAGTATTTCACAGGAAAACCATCAAAATATGGAGAAAAGATATGAACAAATAAACCAGATAATACTTTTGTGTTGTGTTTTCCTATGTCATAATCATTTTGTGACCCCGCCAGAATCATCTCACGACCCCCCGGGGGATGCCGACCCCCAGTTTGAGAACCACTGCTTTATATTATTTGCAGAACAGATCCATGGCAGCAGGGACAGTCTTAACTAGTTTGTCCTGAACTTGTGAGCAAGATCAGGTGAGAACAACCAGCTGGAGATTATAGAGATACAAGAAGGGCTAGGAGCCTTAAAAGGAGAGAAACGAGAGATGAGAAATGTGAGAGGAGAAAGGAAATACACAGAGTGGACCACTCAGAGGAGAATGAGAGAGAATGTTGATAAATGAACAGTTTTAGCTGTTCTTCATAACATGCAGGTTACATAACATGCCCTTTTTCAGTTCCTTTTTCATGTAATAGTCACTTTTCTCCCCAAAATTCTTGTGTTTGTATAATTTCTGTTTTATAATAATTCCATTTTGATTTGTACATATCAATAAGATATAGAAGTCAACTGATGACTGAAATTTTTGCAGCATAAATTTGCAGTGCACTGCTTATTGTACTACTTGTGATTTTTCAAGTAGGACTGGTGCAGAGCGTAGCCATGTGTTCTCAGCTGATGATCCAGGTTTAATGGGAACTATATCTCACTCACAAACAGATCCTGGTTAAGCCATGGAAAGACTCATTCCTGTGCACTTCGGTAATATATACTAAGTGTGACACACCATATATCTGGTAGTCTAATGATATCCACATGACTTCCTGGGAAGGCTGAAAGCTAACAGCAGATTTGGGGCTGCATAAACCAAAGCAACCCACACCTGCCACCAGAAACTGTGTGACTCACGGACCCAGGAGGTGTGTGATGTGGACAGGCGGACTGCAACAACACAACACATGTAACAACAGCTAAGCAGCATGCCAGTGGTAGCAGAAGAGCAGAAAAATACATAGAAAGCATAGAGACAAAAGGAAAGAGTGACAGTGTCAGTGCAGAAACAGCATGCTTTTACATGCATTTAAAACAACACGCTATTAGCACCAGCTATTTGCTGTAACAGCAGTGACAAACAGAGGGCCACATGGGTGATGCAGGGCTTTGGATGAACCTGGTTTCCTTGTTTTAGAGGAAGTGTTACAGAGTCAAGGTCACTCACGTCTCAGGCTTGTCGTGGACGAGGCCGCGGATCTGGCCCTGCATGGCGTCCTGGATGTTGCCTGAGGAGTAGAGGCCTATGGGAGTGTTGTAGGTCGCACTGACCACCTGACGCTTGTCATCAATGTTTGCTGCGGCGATAAATGGCTGAGCTCTCCGGTTGTGAGCAGTCCCAATGGGTTTGTACTCCTAAACGGAAAGATAGAGGAAGAAGGAAATCAGTATGGACAATAGGGCTGCTGTGATTCATTCATTGCATTGGTGCACTGATTTTAAATTCTGCCGATTCAACTGCATCAATCTGCTAAAATGGATCAATCTGACTTTGGCCTGAATCAATATAAAATACTTTGAATCCATTCATTTACAACTAACTAACTAATAGAATTAGTTACGAACTAATAGAATTTTATTTTTAAGAATAAGTAATTCTGTCAGCTGATTTTTTTCACATTTGAGAAGAAAAATGATCTTCACGTCTTACATTATTGTATGTTTTCATTAAAGGGATATAAAGTTTTGGCTAAAAGTGCCGAATCGAATCAGTGATTTGAATTGTGAAGTAATCGAATTGAATCTCTGTTGAGCCATAGATCCACACTTCTAGTGTAGACCCACTTTACACACACATACACACACACATACACACACAAACACACACCTGC
The DNA here is from genome assembly GCA_900302535.1 of Neoniphon sammara. NCBI lineage: Eukaryota > Metazoa > Chordata > Actinopteri > Holocentriformes > Holocentridae > Neoniphon > Neoniphon sammara. The sequence goes on along the minus strand of OMKZ01009021.1, from coordinate 14,038 downwards.
TGCTCTGCTTCCAGGTTGATTTTGAATGGGTGGGCTTTACCGTCTTCTGTAACTTGCGGTGACCACAGTCTGGTTTCACCCCTGAGAAAACATCATGGCTAGACGGTCAGCTCAACATGACTGCAGGTTGAGTGACTGTGTGTGTGTGTGTGTCTCTATAATTTCCTGCCATAACATCAAAACTGAAGTTAAAACTTATTCTTGGCATGCCAGTGTCTTCCTGACATATTGCAGCATAAGAACAAAGACACTTGGAAATGCAGTGTGCACATCACTAATTTCTGCATGGTAACCTTTCAACGGTGAGGCGAAGCTGATTGGTGGATTCTTTGATCTTGTTCTGGGCTTCACAGTGCATCATGTTTGTGGCTGAGACTCCCTCGATGGCCAGGATAACATCGCCAGGGCACAGGTTGGCTATGGAGGCTTTACTGCCTGGTGTGATCTGAAAGGGAGAACAAGGGATGATTAAAGGTTGTGGATATCATAAGATAAGAATGAAGATTGTGGCATTGGATGTTCAAATGAGAGGATATACTGTATTTAGCAGACAGAAAATTATGAAGATGAAGAAGGAGAAGGAAGAAAGTAGGGATAGGGGCAAAGGGCACAATTTTGTTTCCCTCTTTTTTTTTTAATCACAGTATTATAATTCCATAGAAACTGGGTGACCACATCACCAGGGCTATGCTACTTTTTTAAATGTTGGTATGATGCTTATGAGCTGATGAACGTGTAGTTTTGCGGTGCTGGTAGCAAATTAAGTTTGTTTTTGTTTTCCATATTAAAACTGTCAGAAATAGTTTCTAATTTATCTGATCTTCACTCAGAAAACAGAAGGTTGCATCCTTTGTTCTTCACCAAGGCCTGCTTATACAGTATGTCTTACACCGTCCCATCTATCACCTGATATCTGTGAGTACAATCCCTTCCTCCTCTGTCCCTATCCTCCCATCGCTCTCCTTTTAATCATGTTTACACAGTATTATATGAATAATGTACAGATGGTGAAGCTTTGTGAAAATTTTCAGTCTGCGCTCAATCACTGGCACCTCATCTTCTTAGCCGGCACCAGACTGCAAGGCCCCTTGTTCATAGTCCCTGCTGGGATCACAACTTCACAAGACCTTTTCATGTACAAGTATGCAGGCAGGCTGTTTGGGTATCACCTGTCCTGAATCCAGATCCTGCAAAATACCAGATCCAGAGCCCGCGATGGAAGCCAAAAATTTAATTAACTCCCATTATTCTTCCCCTAAAATCTGGCCATAGGATGAGAATGAAAACACGCCTGCAAACCAACTCTTACCATCATATGATAAAAACATACGGCTCTCTGCTCCGCACATGCAAAACACAGGCTGTGCTCTGAGATGCGGCTCACAGGTTCCCTTTTCAGAAATATGCTGCCCCGGCTGGTATGCACGCATGTAAACTGTTCATCCCTTGTCATGGAGATAAAATAAACATGTGCTGCTTCCCACCAAGTGACAGCATCCAGATGGAATATGGATGCTGACGGCTGGGTAGTGATCATGTTTAATCAGGGTCATAGAAAATAGCTCAGGAGGCAGCCTGCTTTCAACTTCAAACTCAGCTGAACTTCTGCAGTTAGACTAAAGGGAGGTTATGACCTGTAGTTAGCCATATTGCATTACGGGGCAGAGGAAACTTAGGTACATTGAATCTCTCACAAGGGAACGTTACATTGAAGCTTGAATTAGGTCATCTGCCTATAAATAAGCCGGGGTGGGAGCGCTGAGGGGATGTATCATGCTACCAAAAGAGGGAGCAATGATTTACAGTCAGGCATTTGTTGGATTGCTGCTGTCTTACTATGTGTTTTACTACTCTTGTGTCTGCTATCTGTGTCCCAGGGTCCCATCTGTGGTCTTGGCCTTGTTCAGCTACCTTTATTGGATCCCGCGTTAAACATTCAACACTCATGCTCCATTTCCAAATTAGTACTTTAACATAAATCATGTGTATGGTATGAGAGACAGTTTCTTATTGTGGGAAGAATTTGCAGCAACTTTTGGATATAATCACCAGTGAAATTAATAAAATAAAACTCTGGTTTGATACTAATAGATTTTCATCAAACCTGAACAAACGTGTGAAAAAGGCAACATTAACTCAGATGTTCAAGTGAAGGTGGATAATGTTATTATATGAAAATATGTTACCAGTTGTGATTGTGGACCACAAACAAACAAAAAACAAACCACATGTTTAAAATTCATGGAAATGATGGCATATAGGTCTGCACAAATATTGCACAGAGACATAATTTACTCCCTGGGAACATAAAGAGTTATGACTTATGAATTAAGGGAAAGTTTATTAAAAAATGAAGAGAGAGAGAGAGAGAGAGAGAGAGAGAGAGAGAGAGACTACCTTGAGAACCATGTGTAGTGTATTTTCATCTTTGTGTTGATATTGTGGAATAGTTTAGATAAGGAAATCTTTCTATGTAAACCATTTTAAGAAGAAATACAAATAAATATATATATATTGGTAAAATCTAAAATTTCTTAACGAGAACTAGCTTTAGTGATAATATATGACTTCTATGTTTCATTTAATGGGACAGACTGAATAGGCACTTGAATGGCTTTAAATATAAATAAATATATAAATAATATAACTGGGTGTATATTTACAGTGATATAAATAAGCTGACTATGGTGCCCAATGCAGTTTTCCTTGTCAGCACACTTTGTTTACTTCAACATGTTTACATAATAAACATGTTGAATGCATTTTCTGCCGCAAAAGACCTTGGCAAAGCCTTATTTTGGAATATTTTGAAAGTTGCATTGTTCACATAAGCGTGTGTAATATGTTGCCCCCATGCTCATGGTGTACTGGAAGAACATGTAAACAAAACAGGGACTGACTCCTAGTGTGCACTATGGCGCCACTAGTGGTCACACTGTATTGGGCACCTTAAAATCATATAAAGAAGGTAGGATTAAATAAGTGTATACTTCTTCCCACTCCTTTTGGACATGCACTATTGGTTATTTTTTATGTGAGTACTGGTCAGTTTTATGTATTAATTCTTTCAGTAAGGACTGTGTGTTGTCTTTAATTACCATATTTTTAAAAAATCAAATCAAACTAAGATAGGAAATAAGGTGCTAAATAAAACAGCGTCAATGAATGAATGCAGGGCAGATGGAAAGAGAAAGAGAAAAGTGAAAAATTGAGATTATTTTAGAAGAACTGAAACCCTTGTCACTCATGGTGCCTCTCTACTGAACAAAAGATGACAATCACAAATGTTTAGTTCATCCTACCAGCAGCAAACAGTGCTGCAGTGGACAGCGAGGATGGCGTCTCTGACCAAAAATGGCAGTGCAAGGGAGAAACTGCACTTCTGCTTGCGTGAAGGCAGAGGTTCCTGCACAGCAACAGCAAGTGAGCAACAGGAATGTGCTTATGGTTAATTCCACTTATTTTCCATGTGCCACCATATAACAATGTATGCACAGTATGCAATGATGAGGAATTATATAAGACACACTGAACCTCCATCCCTTTCTTTAATGTACCTCTTTCTTACAAGCGCATTCTAACACATCGCTTCTTCGGTTTCTGCCCACAGATCATTTACCCCCTTCCTCGCTCCTCCCTCCCTCTGCCATTCCTCTCTTTCCTAGGTCATCCCAGTCCTCTCTCATCACTGTACTCATATAGGCTGGTGAGTGTCCACTAACACAACAGGTGTGAGGTTATTGGACAGAGCCAGTGGTTTGGAGACCTAACCACTTACACTTTTAGCCAGTCCTCGCTGGTGCCATTCCTAAATATAGACCCGCATAACCCCAACATCACAGGATTACTGGATCTCTCACATCTGATCAGCATAGGCTAACTGTAATGCTGTGAAACTGGCACACACAAATGAGCATGGACATTCATAAGAACAAAACTGCTGTTCGCCATAACATAGGTGACACCCACCCCCCCACACACATATAAGTATACACACAGACAGTAGATATATATGGACTATGTATACACAAACACACAGGGTTGGGGAAAATCCATGCTTTTGTTTATATATATGTTCATGTTTACTGAAATAACATTCCTGTCAAGAAAATCCATCATATTACTGCAATTTTATATCTAGTGTGATTACTTTCAGTTATTTTTGTCTTACTTTGTCTCAGAAAACTACTCACTCAGTTTTCATCAATTTATATCAATTTCACTTATCTGAATTTGTAACCATGATTAACCATTATTTCAGGCCCTGTGAAATTATGTCTACAATCTCACAAATCATAATACCCTTTTCTCTATAAACACATTTTTTTTTTTTTTTATCATCACTGGATGTAGAAAGCATCATGTAACTGAGAGAATCTGACATTAAGTCCTTTCTATGTGGAAGCCTAGCAGTTGATTTCTCCTGAGTCATACAATCAGTTTTGCTGGGGATTAAAAGCTACTTTTACACGTAGGAGTGGAGCGAGCCAATCAGAACATGACCTCAGTTTTTAAAGTCCACCCAGCCCTGCTGGAATGTAATACTGTAGAAAACAAAGCCCCTAAAACTCCATTTTATTACAGTTATTGACTTTTAGGACCTCTCCCATCTTGGTGGATGGTGATGATAGTACTCGAGAATAATTCTAATAAGAAAATCCCTGTTCTGAACTGGGTTTACCATCTCCATAAGTAGAAAATCTTTTGGACAACTGCACCACTGGAATACACATTGTGCATAATAGAGATGCACATCATTTCCAAATCCACTCTTGTCTGTGTTGACTCAGCTCCCAGCATGAATGTGATGAATGTGTGGAGGATTTTAAGATGCTGGAGCAAACGTATATACAATCACTTCAGTAAAAAAATGCAAAATTGCTGTCTCCATTTTGCTAGCCTCCAAATTATTCTGCAGATTTTAGTCTGTTAATCCTCACTGAGGAATAGAAGGGGTGCAGTCTTCTTGTCACCTCTACATTCTTGTACGTGAAATCCACACAGTAAACATGTGCATTGGTGTGTGCACGTTTGTAGGTCTGTGTGTGTGTGTGTGTTGTGTGTGCACGTCAGAGTGTAAGCTGCTATTTGTATCTAAGCCTCATGCATTTACTGTGACACAGGTGCAAGCCCCATACCACCCGAACCCCAGGCGTACTCTTTCCAGAATGAGCTATCACGAATGACAAAGTGGAACTCAAAGCAAATATTTACTCTTCGGGTTGGGACCCTGTGCCATGGGATAAAGGCAGATTTACATTTGTATTTTAAGCATTTGGCCCATGTCACATCCAGAGTGACTAACAGTGAGTACAATCAAGTCAGAGACAAGGGAGAGTATAAACAAGAGGGAGGAAGAGGAGATCTGTTTTAACCAAGATTGATTTTGTAAACTGAATTCCTTACTTTAGTTCTTTATCTTATATTAAGAGGAAAAGATGAGCAGAGACAAACATTCAAGAGGGGAGTGAATGTTAGGTTGCGAAATGAGTAACCCATGTCATGTCAAACACAGTCTGAGGACAGTTGAGAGACAGGAGGTTATATTTGTGTACACACCCACACACACACACACAGACTCACCCGGGAGATGGTCAGCGGCTGGTTGAAGTCCTTCCCTCCAGTCAGTCGAAAGCCCCAGGGGGCCGGGCCGTCTAGGACTACACTGACTGGCATGTCCCCTGAAAACGTCTCCCCTGCTGTCGCACCAACAGACAGCTGTGAAGTGGCGTAGGCTTGTGTGTGTGTGTGTGTGTGTGTGAGGGTGTGTGTTGCTGCTCGCTGCGGGCAGCACAGTTCAAGAGCAGGGGAAAGTTATGGAGATTTTGAACTGTCTTGGGTGTTGAAAGGGGAGGAGAATTCAGAGAGCCCACCCCGAGAGCGGAGTCATTGGTCAGATTTGGAGAGCAGGCTCCCAGTCTGTTTTATCAGAGCTTTCTCTCTCCAGCTTTTCACACTACACTGATGAGCAGATTTTCTTACATGCACTCTTAATGTTCCTTGTCCCTCCTGTGATATAACAAATAACAATGTTTTGCCCTTAAAACCATATGCTACCTAGCACTTATATGGCTTTACTCACATCCAGTTTTGTGAGTACCTATATGGACACTTCCAGATGGAGGATGTAAGCCAGGAGGCCAGCCCCCCTCATCTCTCCTCATCCCCGGGCAGCTCTGAGTCTGGCTGGCCTCCTCTTGCTCTGGTTGACGGGTCTTGCTGCTCCTGTCCTTATTTGGTCTGGAGGCACAGCTCCACGCCGAAGCCTGGAGGTCCCCCAGGCACATTCCAGCCCCTATTGATCTGGATGGGACCCAGCGCTCTCTGCTCTCTCTGTTCCTCAGGTCTAAGCTTGAACCAGGCGAACAATCCCACTTTATTCTGAGCTGGACTTTTTCACCACACCTCCTCTCTTTCTCGGTGCGTAGCAGAACGCTGGGTCTGTGATGTCTGCTGTGGAATTAGCTATTTTTCATCCCTCAGCGCACTTCCTCCACTCTCACACACAAACATTTCACCATGTTGTTTATAATCCTAGTTTGGTCTTCGTTGTTTTCATTCCAGTTAGATCAGGGCATTTTTCTTTTCTCTCAGAATATCCTTCATGTCTAAAACCCCCCACAAAATAATAAAAACACCAAATAGGACTTGAGTGCTTACTGGAACACTTTGTAAACATAAATTTAGCAAGGCATGCTAATCAACTTTAACTTTAACATTTTTCTCTGTGGTTAATATGATACTATGACACTTTGTTTCCATTATGTGAATGTTAGAAAGTGCCAGCTAAAACAACGGGTGACCAATGTTTTTTTTTTTTTTTGCCACAGAAGAATTAAAACCATAAAAAACATCATCTTTCATTTAGTGTCTGTCCTTTGACAGATATTAAAAGTACTACTCCAAGAAAGTATTTCAAAGTGGGTCAGGTTCATGGTTTGTTTCTAAGGTTACCATGGAGCCCAGTTTTCAGACGAGGTAACTCCTACACAAATAAGGGAAGTTGATGATGAAGATCTCTGACTCCAAACTTTCTCTCTCTCCCTCTGTATACACACGCAGGGGTTAAAGTGGGCCGGAGCCCTCCGGAGCTGAGCTCCGCCACCTCAGAGCTGAGCTCCGCCACCCCGGAGCCGAGCTCCGCCTCCTTAGTCAAATAAATAAAGAATTCA
>OMKZ01009016.1:20408-33454 GCA_900302535.1 Neoniphon sammara | reverse complement strand
CTTTCTCTCTCCCTCTCTCCCTCACACACACACACACACACACACACACACACACACACACGGGACGTCATACTGAACATGTGCACAGCATGCGTCAATTGCGCTAGATGCACAACATGTTTTAAACGCTGCCTCACCCACTTTCATTTTGTCTTTTTTGGAAAGACAGAAGCACATTCTCATTGACTGGGTTGACTATCCTCACGGTACACACACAAAAAAGACACACACACACACACACACTTACACACTTGGCCCTCCACACTAGAATGAACACACAGGACTGGACACAAACCAGGAATAATGAATACGTTGGGAATGCTTGATTCTTCATAATAGCTTTTTACACTTGAGGAGCACTTGATTCATATTACAACACACAAGGCGAGCTTTATTTACATTGCTCCATACTTGAGGGCATGGATTTACGTGTCTTCGCATTATAGGGGGAACTGTATTTTACATATTCCCATGACAAGGCTCAAACATTGAAGCAGCATTTCAGATATTTCCCATGAAAGCTGTCAAACCTTCTTCCATTTTCTTTTGTAACCTGATTTTCATTTTGTGAAAGGAAAAAAAAAGCATTATTTAATCGATCTATGTCAGGTCTAGTTAGATACGATGCTCAGTGCTGTCACTGATTTGATTACTGTGGGTAAAAGCCTAGAAAGGAACCGTTTCAGGACTTGAAATGGAGATATCCACATAAACATTAAGACCACATTTCTATTTCCACTTTATTTCCAACTTTCATCAAATATCTCCCCCTGAGGCCCTCTGCATCCACATAAATCAACAGCACATTAATTCAATTTCATATTTCTGTCTTGACACATGAATAAGACTGTGTTCCCTTTCCTCTTGCCTCTCTGCTGTATTTGATGGCAGCTTGATGATGACTCACACACACACACACACACACACACACACACCAAAAGAGATAATAATTGTATACATATTGCCACCCGGAGGGACACATTTTCAAAAACCCAATAAGTGAAGAAAGTGTGAAAGAGGGGAAAAAGTGACATTCTGTGTTTTCCATGATGTTATTATAGATGGATGGCGGGTCTCAGATAAACACACATAAGGATGCGGTCCAACTTTTTCTAAAAAGAAATATGTTTTAGGTACAAAGCCTCACAGGCACAAGCTGTGGCAATGTCAAATCAGCAAGCCTCGTCTAATAGGAAGCTACTCGATAGAGAGACATGTTGAAATGTCGAAATACAAGACTGGAGTGGAGCAGTGAAGCTGCTTTAAAACAGGAAGACTGGGAGTCGGAGTTTTGAGATGTTTGAATAAAACACTCGGAGCAGTTTCGGAGCTCTGAAACAGAACCGTGGGAGCAGTGTTTGAATAAAATGCAGAGTGAGTTTGAGAGAGTTTCAGGTGACGGAGCTGTTAAGGTCACACCGATGCACATACATAATCAGGACTGGTGCGAAGCGGTGACAGTGCTGAACATCCGAGACACAAAGTACCAAAGAAATCAATGATTACTTGAGTATGCTCTCCTATGGCTGTGCATGCCAAAGCTAAAGTGTTGTCTTTGCTGTCTGGGAACTTCGGCGAGGTTCAAGGTCATTTTATGCAGCTGTTCTGTTGCATATATTCAAGACCGATTAAGCATAAGCACAGGCTATGAATTACAGATGAACTTTGTCTCACCATACAAAGATTGTTAAGAGTTTTTGCACCCACACGAGCCACATATTACGGCAATACCGGTTCTGAAAACAAAAAAAATCTAAGCTGTTAGTTAAAAAAAAATCATCCTCAGTGTGGTTTCATTCACCTTTTCCACCTTTTGGTGTGTAGATCTATGTATATTTTTGGGATATCACCAACAAGGGAGTTCTCTTTCTTCTTATTTCTGAAAATGGGTAACAATGGTGAATATTTACAAATACTCCCTATACCTGACTAACAAACTGACAAACCACCCAACCTACTCACCTCTAGCTGCTGGGCTTTGGGGTTTTTAGGGTCACAGAGGGAGGTGTTAATCTTATGGTTGTGCTTGACGCAGCGCTGTGTGGTGTTCTGGGGCATCGGGAACGTCTGGCGCACCAGCGTCAGCCGACCAATCGACTTCATCACCAACTCCTGCAAGTCGTAGTCCGAGATCTCCTGTGAGGGCGGAGGAGAGAGAGAGGGAGGAGGGGGGCAGGAGGTAGAAAAGTTGGAGGAGAAGAAAGAGTGAGGGGAAGCGGGAAAAAGAGGGAGGAGAGAATGATCACCAAGAACATCAGCACTGTCATCTTCTATTGTTAAGGACTTTGGCAAATCAAGGCTTTAAAACTGAAATAAAAGAAATGTGGGCCATCACAAATGCAAGGAACAGTCACCACCACTTTAAAGCAAAAAGGCCGGACTGAAAACCACTCTGTGAAAGTCACTGTAATAAACCGAGTCTTCCTAATCCATATTCAAGAGACATATTTTGACTGTTTTAGGCCTTGCTTTGTATGCTCTACTTTTCCCATTATCACCACGATGCACAGTGAAAACCCATTCTTGTCATCGGCAAAAACAGTTGTTATTAGATATGAAGGGTACATGTGAGCGGATGGAGGGAGAGAAAAGAGGAGAGGAATAGCAAGTGTCTGTGTGTGTGTGTGTGTGTCTGTGTGTGTGTGTACATGTGTGTTTGCACGTAACCAATGTGTCCTTGCAAAACCTTGGGGGAGGAATCATTGCTAATTTTAGCCCTAGGACACAATCTCTGTCCCTCTCTCCCCCTCTCTCTCTCTCTCTCTTTCTCTCTCTCTGTCTCTCTATGGATCTCTATTCATCCTCTGCAAGTGCAGAGGGTCATGTGGTGATGAGATGAGAACTGACATTTATCGTCCCTGGTGGAGGTAACACCGTCACCATCTGAGATGGCCCTTGCTTTCTTTGCATATGCGTGCATTTGCAATTGTGTATGTGAGTGTCCATGTGTTCATGTATTCATCTCTCTCTGTGTGTGTGTGTGTGTGTGTGTGTGTGGTTTTAGAACTTTCTGAGATTGTTTTTAAGCCCTCTGATCATACAAAATCCTTTTGATTTCATTTCAAGTGCACATGGCACCCTGTAGTTCACTCACACACACACACACACACACACACACACACACACACACACACACACACACAACTCATGTTATCTGTTGCAGTCCCAGTGCCAGCCTCTGTGAGGCCATGGAATGCTATGCTATGAAAATTTTCAAGACACACCCAATTATCAACTCCTCCCAAATGTCACATTAAGCCCAGTGTGATCATACTAGAAAACATGGCAAAATAAAAAGGTCTGCTGGCTGAGGGGCTAAATTATATTATATCCATATTACATTAAATTGGTAATTTTGAATTAACCTCATTAACTAATTTCAGTGGATTTTATTTGCATTTAATTACAGTTATTAAGACACGTGAGTCTCCATTGGCTGTGACAATAGAGATTAGATGTTAATGTAATCCAGGTTTCAGAGGTATAGTGGTAGTCAAAGGGGTGAGTATATTGCTGAGGAGGCTGCGCACCACCCAGGAGGTAGTATAATGTGGCTCATATTTGTCTACAGTAATTAGGCTGATAAATGGCTTTTGCTGTATATGCCCAGTAACCATGGTGGGTACACTCTATATGCTCAGACAAAATGATCTAGGTTATTTTCCCACTGAAAGTGGTGGTTATACTTTTCATGTTCACACAAAGAGGGGGGTGTATGCTGTTGCATATGAACAGCAAATTAAATTCATAGTGCCTAGAAAACTGAAAATAGAGAGTAACTTTAGTCACTTTCAGATCATGCTCCTTCAAGTATTTCATGTGCTCCAAAATTTCACATAATTCTTGGGCAAATGTAACCAAAGAGTCCTCATGCTCCAATTTTTTAAATTAAATACAAAATTACAATATGGGTAATAATAATGAATACCAATGCATTAAAACAGGGTTAACATAACTCAAGAGTCTTAACCTTGTATGAATCTCCTGCACTGTGCAGTATGTACTTGTTAAACAGTCCCAGAATTAAGGCATCCACTTACTGCCTTCTGGGGGTGAAACATGGCAAAAAGCCCAAACAGTTGTCCACATAAAAAGCCTGAAGGGGATTCAGTTACAAAGCTGACAAGAAAGACGCAGGGCAGAAAAATGCTGAAAATTGCTAAAAAAGCAGATCTGCGAGCCAAAAAGAGAATTAAGATTCACAGCGGGCGGTCAAGGGCATGCAAAGAAACATCAGCAGGCAAGAATTATCCAGTGGGCACCACTCAGAGCGTCAGACTCACACAAATATAGATGCACGCATGCAAAGTAACGCAGAAAATGACTGTGCCATTGAAACTAAGAGGGCATGCTTCTTCTTCTCCACAGACACTTTTTTTCTCAACAGACACTTGTCCACGTCCTTCCTCCTCAGCCGCTCTTTGTCTCTTTCGATTTGTCTCTCTCCTTTATTGTATCACTGAGGTCAAATTAGAGACAGCACCCAGTATGACTTTCAGTGGTGGCGTGCTCTGAAAGCTGTTAGCCTTTTAACAGCTGAGCCTAAATGAGAGCGACAACTACACACACACACACACACACACACACAGACTGACACAAACAGACAGAAATCCACATTCATACACACACTCCCACATGCACATATGCACAAGCTGCACACAGCAGTCCTAGGAGGGAGAAGGCACTGAGACAGAGTTGACATTCACCTCATGAGACCAGTATGATCACATTGCACGTTTTTTTTTTTTTTTTTTTTAGAAGTTCTACCTCTTCCATAACTCGCCTCAGGCAACTTACTGTCAACCTAGCATGGGCTACTTCAGTCAAAACACTCAAATGCAGCCAAATATAATGTGCTATGAAATCTGTATAAGCATTGGTATTTTCTTTAAAATAGCCATAAATACGTCTTGGGCTTTGGGAGCATGGTTGGCATCCAGTATGTGAATTTTGTATTTACTGAATCCTGAACTCTTGTGATGCATCCCCACACTTGTATGGATGAGAAGATATCCAAGCACCCTAGCTAACTTACCAGCTGGTAGTTTGCACACTAAGGCCAGTGACACTGTGGAGCAATATTATAGAACATAAAATATCCTGCTCAACCAGTGTTTTAGACTCATATTCAATCTTAAAGTTTCAGATGGCGATGGAGATTTTTTTCAGTGCACATATCAGTATACTTTTTGTCTGGTTGGTTACACTGATTTATATGATGTTTCCTGAAGTTTGTCACCTGATGTGTGACAGAGTAAACTGTACCAAAACAGCAATTCATATAATTGCGACTGAAATCTGTCCGCTGTTGCTTAAAACTGCTCGAACCCTCTTATACCAGCAAATTTTATATTTACATTTTTCGTTCACTCCACAGTCTAGCATATTTGGCAATGTTTTCTACACCCACTGCATGCTGCTTTACACAGAGCCAAATGTTTGTGAAAAGTGAAACTTGACAAAGCAGGCAACATCTGTCCTGAAAAAAGTCATTCATTCAGTGGTATTCATGGGTATATTTATGCTTCAATGAAATCTAAACCATAGTGGTGATCTTTGACCTTCAAAACATACATGAAGTAGTGACTGTGATTGGCTTGTATAGGGATACTGTTACTTATTGCTGGAGAATATCTATCATCGCAATCACAAAGTCTCAAATTTATCCAGTTTTTGGGGACCAATTCAGTAGTGAGCTTTGTTATGAACCTGTTCTCAGCACTCTCAAATTCTCTCCGGGCTAAAAGACTGGGAACAAAATCATTCAATCGAGACGTTTGTTAAATGGCCCCTGATAAGTCCAAATACCTGAAACCAAGAGCTTTGGGTAAGCTGCCCCAGCACATCCTGTAGCTAATATCTTGAATGAATCATGGGATGTTTACTCCATAATCTTGAAGTTTTGGTCTGCAGACATCCCATCAGCCTCAACCCATCACCTCTCTCTCCTCCCCTCTACTCCCTGACAGCGCCAAATCCTCATCTTTAGTTTTTTATTTGAAGATGAGCAGGAAAAGCAAAAAAAAAAAAAAAAAACATCCCTCATCCTCATTTCTTTTTGGCACTTCCTGTCTGACCCGACTCGGTCCTCCTCCCTCCAAGCCTCTCCCTTAGAGACACCAAATCCCCTCTTCTCTCTTCATGTCTATAGATGAGGGGGGAAAAACGTCTTTATTTATCCTCTGACCCTCTCTGCTCCTCCTACTCCTCTCATCCCCCTCTCGGCTCCTCCTCATTCTCCCCTTCTCCATGGGAACACCAAATCCCCCAGTCTCTCTCTCTTTTTTCTGGGGTCAAGTTTTGAAAAACAAAACAAAACAAATCTGAAAAAAGCCTGTCTCCTCTCATTTCATCTCCCCTCTCCTCCTCCTCCCACTGTTTCATACAAGAACCCCCTCTAAATTCTTCACCTCTCGTTGGCTCCTCTCTCTCATTTTCTGTCACCTTCTGTCTCTCTGTTTCCCTGTCTTTCCAGCCGGACAGGGGGGAGTCGAACGTCCGGCTGTCCACGACCCTTCATTGTAATTTCTTTTTTAAGTGGTATCATTCTCTCTGTCATATGCCAGTGTTCATTAACATCACTGCGCTGGCAATAATGTCCTAAAACACACAGGCAAAAGTGCAAGAGAGGGACAAAGGGAAAGGAAGAGGGAGGGAGTGAAGGGCTCTCATTGAATTTAGCTGTTAATGTGGCCAAAAGTGTCTCTGAGCAAGGGGGTTTGGATGATTGAATCTTCATTGCATCTTAGGTACATTTACACCTGGATTTATTTGTTTTTTCCAATTACAGTCCAGTCATCCAAGACTGGGTGCAAAGGGAAGAGACATATCATGCAGCCTGTCCTTTCTCCCTCACAGGCTATCGGAAGTAGGGAGCCAGTGAAGGATTGATAGGCAACGAAGAGATGAGGGGCAGAGAGAGGAAGGCGTGACCGTGATAATACAGCTTGCATGGGTGCATGAGAAGCACTGTAGCTAGCATGGGCGAGAGAGAAAGACAGTGACAGAATGAAAGAGTGCAGACATATGAAACACTGACGACAAGTTAACGAGGGGAGAACAATAGAGAGAAGTGTATGCAGTGAGATGGCACACTGTGACAGCAATAGATTAGAGGAGGAGTCAGGAGAGTAGGCAAAATAAATCTCATTCATGGCTGGTTAGGGAAAAAAAATACAATCACAAGAGGGAACACAAGAAAGGTTTCTGCATCAGGAGTCTGATTAGGGCTGTCACGAAATCAGACTTTTACTATGTGATTACTGTAGCCAAAAGAACTCATGATCATGAGATTATCACAATATCTGTAGAAAAAAACAAATAAACAAAAAAAAATAATAATAATTTGTAAGGCTCAGCTACACAGACTGGCTTGGCTATTTTCAGAAAAGGCACAAACACAATATTATCAGATGCATATTAACATGATATCAATATTTCATTTTTAAATATCACAGTTATTGTCAATACCAGTATAAGGTGAAACCCCTAATTCTGATTCAAAGTCTCAAACCAAGCAGGGAAATCTGGACAGGCGAAATGTCACACTCTCCTTCCTTAGCAACAACCCTCGGTGTGCCCTTGAAAAATACACTTTACACCCAAGCGCTCCAGGGGAGCTGCTCAGGAACAGCAGTATGTTCAGCTGGCAGCCGACACACTGGGCAACTTCCAGCTGTGAGCGTGCACAACTGTAACTTGCTCTCCCTCAGCAATTACTTCCTGTTGCTGTAAATAAAATGTTCTCTCTAAGCCGAACTGTTTGGCTAAATAGGGTTTCAAATGCAATTACATATATATATAAATATATATATAAAGAGAGAACTTGAGAAGGTGTTAGCAACCAGGGTTTAGCCTAAAAATATATCTGAGCCAAAAGAAGTCAATTTTGTCTTTACTCACTGTCATGTATTTGTTCCCCAGTGAGAGAAATGGATAGAGAGAGAATAACAGCAAGAGAGTGAACGACAACAGGAGAGATAGAGAAGAGTAAGGGGAAATGAAAGATGATAAAGTGATTCATGAGCAAGGGCGAACCTAGCATACTTTGGCTATAGTCAGAGAACTTAAGAGACAGAGGGAAAGAGAAGTCATAAGTGTCCCCTATTATCTCCTCTCCTCCTCCTCATCCTCATCCCCTCATCCTGAGCAGAACGGACGAGATGGGGAGAGGAGGGATGATCAATTATGAACTGTGAACTCCCCCTCAGTGGGGCTGTCTGACTGCTGGCTGTAGATAAAGCAGAGTTATGACAACCATACAGTACCCCCTCATCCATAATAAACCACAGGGAGGGACAGGACTTTCACACATAGGAATATTCATTCTCCAAAGAACCAGCACCAGAAGACAGTGCGTATGACAAAAATATTGAAGCCGCTCATCCATTTTAAAGACTCTGGAAGAAGAGTACAGCTTCACGTGGCCAACTTTGGGAATATCGCGTCTGCATAGAAATAGCACTGCAACCCAAAGTAGGTCTTGATCTCAGTTGGCAGCACTCATAAAACACTACATCATAATTTTGAACAGAAAGGGTGAGACTTTCATTTTAGATTATTTGAAGACTTTCTAATTTCTTTTTTAATTTACTGACAGTAAAGCTGAGAGTGATGGAAAAGATCGGAGAAAGAGAGATGGAATAACATGTAACTAACATCATGAGCTGAAATAGAGGCTATGTAATTGTATCTCAAATCTCCTAGCAGGTGCCATTAGCGAGGTCTGGCGAAAACATGACTCTGCACAAATAATTAATGGTCTCTTTAGGCTGACGTGTTTCCTTTCCAAATGTAGGTTACTGTGACACAGAACACGACGTGGTCTTTAACTCTTGCCCCTCTGGTCTAGTTTTTCCAAAACACATTCTAGCTTGAGAAGAGTCAGCTCAGTTAGCCTACAGTAAACTGCTTATTTTTTGGCGTCGTTAGCTAGCTAACTAGCCAGCAGGCTAATTTTAGCAAACCAGCTGATGCTAATGTTAATTGAGGGCAGGGCTGCCAACTTGGCTCAGCTGGCCTGAGTGAGATTTTCATGTCATGGGTTGTAACTTTTGTGTGTCCATGAGTACAACACAAAATATTGTTTATTCATGTCCGCCTCCCCCTCTGTCAGCCTTAGTTTCTATTACATGCTGTACCTCTCATTATAATATCTTGCTTTAATTTCTGAGAATTACAGCACCTAAGTCAAACACCTAAGTGGTTTATTATTTTGGACATTAGGGAGTACAATCTATGCCAAGACACTACTTCAAAAATCTGCCACGGCTGCATTGGGTTCATAAATGTCTCTTTTCTTTCACCTCTCCTGCAGTTTCTTCTTTCAGCTCCCTTCACTGCTGCTCCATGTCACTTCATCTCATCTCATCTCATTCGGTTTGCTCAGCTGAGTTGTGCTGTATTTTCAAAAGTAACTAAATGCCAAACCCAAATCTGTGTGAAGCCTGACCTCTCATGATTACAGGTAGGGTGCCTGGTCTCTGGTGGCATGTGATGTCACCACCTTTTGTACGCTACTGGTGGTGACCAGTGACCAGATCAGGCACCCTCCTTTTCACCAGTAGAGATCAGGCTTCACACAGATTTGGGTCTGGGGTTTGGTTACTCTTTATATGACAATTTCAACAACTGTGGCCTAAAGAGATTTGTTTCTTGGGAGCTGACAGCTTGAGACAGAACCTGAAAGTGTTATGCCAAATATGTGATATTAGGTAACCCTAGGGTCTAAAACGGGGAGGGGAGGGAGGCATTTTTCATGTGGGCATGTGAAACCATTTGATACTCTGTGATTAAGGAACATAACTTAATGGTACCATGTCACAACTATCAAAAAACTCTTAGAACGCACACCCAGTGATGGCTTGGAAATAAATTAATAAGAGCGAAATAAGTGACAAACCGGTCTCTACTTGCTGCGGCTTTTATTTACTGCACCAACATTTCAGCTACAGTGTTTTCATCAGTGTGTCAAGTTCAGAGCAATGCAGCTTATTCACCTCTATTAATGTGGCCACTACTAACACTAGCTTCTGCAAATCATGTGTATTTACAACAAAATAGTGATAGTCAGCTGATGGTTAACTAGCTAACAAACTATGAGGGCACTTACATTGACATTAGTATTCTATTATATTTTGGTTATTCAAATATTAAGTTTATGAGCTGGCACATGTGCATGCCTGTTTACAATAACTGGGAGAAGCCCACATCCCAAATATGAAAAACCTGAATATGCTACATGGGATATGCCAATTTTAGCCAACATGTTCTGGCTTGTAAACACCATATCTCATTTACTGGTGGGTTTGGAAAATAGCACAAGTGCTGTTTGCATGTACCACTATTCCACTAATGAATATAGCGGGTAAACCACAGAATGACCATAAACTCCATGTATACAGGTATATAAAAAAGTGGTTACTGCTCATTCCATGTAAATACAATATCCTGACTAGGATGCTGCTGGGATAAGGCCAAGACTTAATTTTGTTGAAATGAAAAAGCTGTACAATTAGATACAGCTGTTTATAGCCACTGTTGCTCAAGAGATGAGGACCCCAACTATGACTGTGAGAGGGTGTGTTACATCACTTGAAAGCCCTCTATTAAACCCACAACATTGTATTACAAGGCATGCTTTGCGCTTGCAGAGCCCTTGTAACAACTGACCCCTATTGTTTTTCTGCAAAGGCAGGGTGACTTTCCAAAGAAGCAGCACCAGAAGGAAATGAGTAGTATCCAGAAGAAATTATGACAATATTATGACAACAAATAGTGAGAAAAGGCTCATGTTCTTCCACACAGAAATGCTAAATTTCCAAATTTCTAGCACTAAAAAATACTGAGTGGTTATGTCTTTAGTATTATAGCATGACACCCATATAATAATGAGTGACCTGAAGGGGAGCTTACTCTCAAGTGGCAAAATATGATTGCCTCTTCATAGACGCTGTAGCTAATGTACTTTAGTAGTCTTGAACACATTTAGTGACTTTTATTTATTTATTTATTTATTTATTTTACATTGACAGTCCTATCTTCAGCCCACAGGTGAAGCTCATTGTTTTCCCTCACAGGGATATGTGAATTCAAGATATTAAGGAAACAATACTGAAATGTTATCTATGGCATGTATGGACTTATGATAACTGTAGCCTCTCATCCATATCAAAAATGTAGTGTTTTATGAAAAAATATTTTTACATAGAAATATTGACATTCTAAAAACCAGCTTCACAAAATAATGATTAGTTGTCCCTGTAGCATTTAGTATGCATACTAACATCTGTTTAAAAAATACAAACACTTCTCTGCATAACTGAAAAAATGATACTAATGCAATTACTATAGTTGTACAGATAATGAAGCAACAGAGAGAGAGACAGAGAGAGAGAGAGAGAGAGAGAGAGACAGAGAGAGAGCGCATATTTTCTTGTCCTGCACTCATTGAGTGATGTGTTGCTCTTCTTTTAATTAATTTGCCTTTCAATATGTGTGTGTAAGTACGTGTGTGTAAGTGTGTGTGGCAGCGTGGACCCCCTGCTGTGTCTTGGTAATTCATTGCTACTCTAACGCCCAAGGCTAAGAAGAGATACTGCAGTGCATTACAAAGTGGCTCCTCCTCCCTCCAATCACTGATCTGTGCATACATGTATACACATGCACACATGCATGAACAACACACACACAAGCGCAAGTGCGCGCACACACACACACACACACACAAATCTAGCTGACTGCGCTGGTTTTGTCCAAGGCACTGCTCATAAACTAAGTTCAAAGATGTGTTCGTATTCAAAATTAATATGGGAAGACACATTACATTACACATTAAATATATATTATTACATACTTCTGTTCTGACCAGCAGCCTCATTAGTGTTTGTAATCTCAAACAAAGGGAAGCTCAGACTTTCAAGTGGCAAACAGAATCGGAGAACAAAGGCACACAAGTGTGCACTGCAAGGAATACCTCAACTGATGTTTGCTTGCCCTCTTTAATCCCTTAAAATTTAAGTTGTGAACTAGGCAATATACACTAATCTGTACTGTCATTATCTTTGAAAATGTATTGTTTATAAAGCTCTATAATACAGTGCATTTAAGGGGAAAGGATTTAAGATCTTTTCTGTATTGTTTCTGGCTAGTGCAACCAAATTGTCCTTGATCATCATATATTTCTAAGCCTGTTAGATTTTGTTTTCTGTCTCACTGGGTTAAATATTTTGGAGCTGCATACTGAAAGTCAAAACTTATAAAGTCAACTCTCTCTCCTTCAACACACAAGACAAGGAGGAGTTTTGAGGGACTGACCTCTGGATTCAAAACCATAAATATTTCCAAAAACTCATATAAGATGGTCAAGATTAATCATATTAGGAAACAACAGTGTGAGCTCAAGTCATGCCCGACACAGGATCTACTGACATTTATAAATCACTGGCACAGCACCCACCTCATTAATCAGGATCCAGTGACAGTCGAAGGCCACCAGGTTTGTCTCCACCACCTGCAGCACAACAAGACATGCCATCAGTTAGCATTTAGGAAAAAGATAACAACAGATGAGTGATCAGCAGACATGGGAGGCTATGGAATAAGATGCACTTGGTCAAAAGAAAGAAAGAGAATATGTAATGACTCAAGTTATTTGTCAATAAAGTAGATGGTGATATTTAACAACATACAATGCATACATTATTGTTTATATATAAAAAACAACAAGACAATACTTTATTGACGGGGGAAAAAGGTCTCATTATGCAAAACCTGTTAACTGTCACTACTCAAAGACACAGAGGCTTGGACAGTCCAATTCACAGTAACTGTAGTATTATGAAGTATTATGAAAAACAATGTATGGAAATATACTAAGGTTGTACCCAAGAGTCTCTCACACACACACACACACACACACACACACACACACACACACACACACACACACAAACTGCCTCAAAATCAAAAGTATGTTTTGGGATAGGGAAAAAGAAAACCTTTTCCATGAATTGTTAATGGTGGTGCAGCTGAAATATTTATATGTG